>VUJU01000320.1:0-19513 GCA_009835225.1 Aphis craccivora | reverse complement strand
GTGTGTGTGTGTTTGTGTATGTTTTTGTAATTTATTTATTTTACTTAAATAAAACTAAAAGTTTGGCGCATTATCTAGGAAGAAACACAAATCGTTTATACATATATATATATATATAGTATATACGTAATATTATTATTATACACTAATAGTAAGTGACAAATGTGTATCGAGTGTTATAATATTAATACCATAGAATACAGTTTGTCATCGCCTTAGATAAATAGGTATAATAATAAAAAATAATACAAAACTTTAAGTTAATATCTATTACCTATTATAATATTACAATGTATATAATATATATTGAAATGACTTTTAAAGCATTTGGGCGAATTGTAATAAGAATATCACAGTATAAAACACGGGTAAAACACTTAAACACTATATATTATATTCTTTTATTTCTTCGAGGGCTTAAATGAGTTGAAGGTACAAGTAGCAATGAGGAGCAACAGGGTTGTATGGTTGTATTAAAATAGACACAGGAAAAAATATTATACTAAAAACTAATAATACTAGTCATCCAATGGCAATAAAAAGCCTTATATAAATAATATTGCTTTAAAACGCTCTAAAATATTTTAAAATATTATACAGTGTCTTTGATCATAAGCTTATATAATTAATATAGTATAAATAGAGATTCAATCAAAAAAGTAGTGAGCAATCATAAACCAAATAAAATGCATGAATTAGAAATAATAATGAATGTATACATTTTAAGATGACATGAAATACTGGCAATTGTCATTGAATAATTGAATATTTTTAACAAAGATACATAATTATGTGTGAAAGAAAATTTTAAGGCATAAAAATTGTTAATACTTTATAATACTAACTTCAAGTACATATGAGATAAATGTGCTTGGGTTTTACAGTAATATTTAAATTCATGCATAATACATTATTAAATAACTATGAATTGCCATACAATAATAAAATTCTATTTAAATTATCTATCGATTTTTATTGTTTTTTTTATTATTGCAATGTATACATTAATAATTTTTAATTATTCCACAGCATATAAAATTATGTTATTAATTGTATACAAATACACTAATAAATACTATTTTAAATACTTATAGATACACATTAAATATTAACTATTTATAATCAACAAATTCACGGCATTAGAGCTGTTTAAGTAATACATAAAAAGTTAATAATAATAAAAGTAATAATTATAGAGTAAAAATTAATTATTGAGCGACTAAAAATATTAAAGTGTCAATTGAACTAAAAAAATAAATTAATAGTACTAAAAGACTGATTATGAAGGAGAATATCTATTAAAAAAAAGTGATTAACTCCAGTTATTTAATAAAATGTAATGAAAGTTGAAAGGAACATGTTGCACTAATTGTCTGTTTATATTTAGTCATAATTATTTTCAGAATACAAATATGAGGAAAACTATCACATTTTTTCAAACATAGACAATATTAGAGTATATAATATTATTACAAAATGAAAAATCAAAATGAGAAAAAGTTAATTACTCAGATAATTTAGAAAATAAAAAATCACTCTTTTCACAGCAATGTTTTCATTTAAATATTATTATTTTATTTAATACTTATAACTATTATTAATACTAATTTATAGCTACAGTATACAGCTCTAAGGAAGAAGAATGTTTTGATTTGGCAAGATAAAATGGTCATTTGGCTTCAAAAAGGTGTTTCATGAAATTTGTTAGTATATATTTATTTAGAAAGCATAAAAGTAAATAATAGAATTTGGAATGTTTTTTTTTTTTTTTTAATGTTAAGGTTAGTTTTACATAAAAGAGTTATTTTCTAACTTAATTCATTACTCAATGAATAATAATAATTAATTAATTGTTAACTTTTAGTATCTGATTCTGTAGGTACATTTAATTAGTTTTTAATTGTTTCCACAATACTAGTATGTTCTAAAATATTACATTATCAATTTCAGAAACACCCTGTAGGTTAAAGATAACGAGTTACCTACAACTCAATAACTATTAAAATTAATTATCATTACCTACTTACATTTATAACTTAATCTCCCAAAGTATTATGTAGGCATTATTTTCAATCGTTGAACAACACGGTTGTTGATAATTGACATAACCACGTCCACAAGACACTGTCACTAAAGTGAAATCTTTTTTTGATACATCTGACGATCTTGCATGTTGTACTGTTGACGATTCATCAGTTGATCGCAAAGACCATCGACTCGAATTTAAAACATCTTCATTTTTATCATAGTCCTTGACACACATTAAACGACCATATAGATCATAAATATCACTAGCTAATGTTTTGGAAGGTGGGCGTTTTAAAACAGTGGGTGGATCTTGTAATGGCACCAAAATAGATATCGGACCCGTATGCCCATGATAAGAAACATTTACTTTGCCACTGATTATAGGTACCCCTTCTAAACGAGGTAATGGAACAGTTAAGCTAATACCAGCATCTGTTCCAACCCACAGAAGGCCTTTACAAGCCATTAGTGCAGTAACATTAACTGGTGTAGCAGTGCCTTTTAATCTTGTGACATTTGATGCAATATTAATATCCTAGAATAATTAAACAAAAAAAAATAAAATATATATTATATTATAAATTATTAATTAATAATTATGAATAAAATAAATACTATGCTATTCAATAAACACTACAAACAAATTTTACCTGTAAATGTTTAAATGTTTCAGTATGGTACAAACAAACGGTTGTTGAATTCATTAATGAAAGCCAAAGTCCAACACCAGAATGAGCCAAAAGGTTAACATTCTTCCCATGATGAATGGTAAAATTTTTCTAATAAAAATTGATGTTTCAGTTATTTAATAAAACACTAAATAATAATAAATTATTTAATTTAATATTTACTTGAAGTTCTCCAGTGATAGCACTCATAACAAACACTTGTTTTCCACATGCTACGTATAACGATAAATTTATAGGTAATATACATGTGATAGGCGCATCAGGACCTAATACTACAATCTCCGGTTCTTTGGATTGGTTACCTCTTCTATAAAGTAACAATGAGCCATTTGATAAAGCTACAAAGACAGTATCACAATGGTGTTTGATTGCTGTGACTCTGAGACTTTCGTCTTCGCCTGGTAATGAAATACTTGCTTCTTCTGACATGTCAGCGGTATTAAAAATTAAAATACTATAAGACCAAAATAAAAAATGTATTATTATTTATTAAAAATATTTATAAAAACACTTTAGTCACCTTTTATGATTAGTGCCCATCCAAACTGTATCAGAGGCTCTAACATACTCTATAGCAGTTACAATAGTTTGTGGCAAGTCTAATGTTGTAATTTGTTTTAGAATACAAGTGTTATTAACAGACATGATGGCTATATGTGTATTCATCGGAATATTTGTAGTGCAAACCCACAAATATGAAAATTTACCACAGCCAGAAGAATAAAAACATCCACATGTCACCTACAAAGTTATTATAATACAAGTAATTTAGATATAATTTACATTTTTCACCACACACCTATATGTGTTAACTCTATCTTACAAATATACAATTTGACTAATGTAAATTCAATATTTCAATGATTTTATTTTTTAACTTAAATATAAGAGTAAACTAACAGATAATTAAACATACATGTAAGACTAAAATATCTGTTATGCTTTGTAAAAACTGATAAAAGATAACAGACAATTATTATCTTATCTTTAAATTAAATATAAATTTTAATCCAATATCAAAGCTAACAACACTAAATAGTTTCTATTGAATGAAAATGTTAAATTTGTTATACTGTATGTTTTTAAGGATATCAACATATTATGCAGGTATGGCATCTTCTTAATTCAATTTAAATGTTACCTCTGCTTGTTTGCTAGATGAAGTTATGGGATGAGCACCAACAAATAAAGGCATTTTTGTCATTGGCCGCATCAACTCCTGATCAGGAACTTCCCAAGCTGGAGAATTATTTGGATCGAGAGCTAATCGCGCAAGCCTTAATTCTACAAAACATTTTCAAAGTAAGAAAAGTAAAACACATAATTATTCTAAAATTTACCAGTGATCCACCCTTTACGTAAATCAGGATTTTCCATTTGAAAAGTGTATCCTTGACGATTAATAAATAACTGGAGACAGCAGGAGTCCATCCATGCTACCTGATCTCCTTTATATTGCACTTCACACTGTATTGCATTTAAGACACCTTTTAAATTATCTGGAGCAAGATCCTAAAAACAAAAGCATAATTTCATAAAAAATATATTTATTAATAATTAATAAACATAAATTAAATAATAGTAAATTAAAACTAACCAAATATGTGCCTTTTAATGTTGATGCTAATTCAACAATACGGCTGATTACTTGATAATCATGCATTAGATGGTTCATTTCATTACATAAATTGTCTGTTGTGATACTATTATGCGATCCTGTACTACCAGCAATTGTACGTGAAACACTAGGTAATGACAATGTGTCAATAACCTATAAGTAAAAATAATATTTAAAAATAATACAATTAAAGAAAGAAATAAAATAACTGTAACATACTTGAATTTCAGAAATTGGATAACTCCATTTGAATGTTAATCTTTTTTGTGATGTGCTATTGGAATCATCTTTGTTATTGACAGAGACACATACAAGCAAATCATTTAGTAATAATAGACGTCGAGGTTTACATTTTCCAATGACCTCTCCATGATTAATTTCCTATGAATAGTATTAATAAATATCATGTATTTTAAAAAATAACAAAAATGTGTAATTTAGTTTAAGAACTCACTATTTGAGTAACATCGTCTTGTCTAAGGAGACATCTGTTGCTGTCTGCTATTGGACGAACAGCTAACTTACTAGATACAGATTTTAACATTTCTTTAAATGCTTGAGCCTGCTCACTTTCACGTTTCCTCTCATTGAGCATTTCTGCTAATGATTCCAATTGAGTTAATGCTAACTGTAAAGACATTCTATCGGGATGACCATAACCAGTATTATGTAATAAATCCTAAAAAATATATGTATATAATAAAAAATGTTACAAACTAAAATAATATTAAATACAAACCTGGAGGAAAAGAATGAACTGTGGAAATCTTTGTACAGGTTTAACCATTAAACTATAAAATGAAAGACGGTCATGGGATGCTTCTTGTCGATTCTGAAAAATAAAAAAATTAAAAATAAACCATATTCAATACAAAAGTAAAATACAAATACAAACTTTAAAAAATTCTGCAAGAGATGCTTTTCTTTTGGTTTCAGTTTTTGCCAATTCCATAGCATTTAAAAAATTGTTAATAAATCCACTATATATATCCAATACAATTGCTTTACTAAAAGATCCTACAAAAACATCACCAATTCTATGATCACGATCCCAATTTGCAACAGCTTCAGCTAACGCTATTCTAAATAGTGTATGACACTGAAGTATTTCTGGAACTCGATGAAATAATATTGAAATTTTTGACTGACTTAAAATTGATGGCATACTTTGTTCAAGAGGCTTTTTGTAATCCTAGTATCATAAAATATGCAATTATAAGTTAAATATAGTTATATAAAACAAGTGCAATATATTTAACAATTAACTCACATTCACAAGTCTATGAAGAGTAGCCAAATATGAATTTTCACTTCTCACTATATCATCAACAATATATCTACGTCTTAGTTCTTGTTCAGAAATATCAGGAGGTGCTGGTGGAAGACTTGGTGGAATAAGTCGTCTAGAAAAACAGTCTTCTTCAACCTAAAAAAAACAGTTTATTAATATTAAATATTTCTATATCTCACTTTATACTAACTAGAATATATATTTTTTATTTTTCTGTTGGTAGTATTTATACAATATTTATAATTAGTATTAAAATTATAATATTAATATACCTCTGGTAATAGAGGCATTTTACTATTTGGTCGAACATCTAGATCGTATTGAGAGCATCTTCTTAATGAAAACCATCTCGATAATAAACCAGGACTAGAAGGTGGATCTGGGGATGGAGGGTTCTTTGTCCATCTCAATGTTTTAGAAACATTATTTCTAGTATCATAACTCCTAAAAATAAAAAATAAAAAGTATGAAAAAATACAATTAAGAAAATAGCATAGAAAATAAAGCACATACTTGTTACTTTCTTCTTCTGATGAAAGTTCTGGATCTCTATCAGAACTTGAACTTTTTTGTGAAGGAGTATGGCGTTCATTAATAGTGGTTGATTGTGTTACTTCATCCCACGAATTTTGTCGCCACCGTACAGACTCATCTGTTTATAAAATGGAATAATTAGATAAGTAAATTTTTTTTATTTATTCCTTTATATTTTTAAAACTTATAATTAGGGCTAGGATTTATATGCAACACTATGTTTTTATTGCAACTTTTTATTATTGATTTTGTTAATAATATCTAAAAATCACCTCATAATGATGTAAATGGTGGTGTTTTTATTTTGCATTTTTGGACAACATACATATTATTGCGTATATTATGGTATATTATATTACTAAAAGTTTTTGTCACGTGATGTCTAAAAGAGTTTTAGTAAATATAAGAACATATTAGGTGTGCCCGACACGCAGGAGTACTCCAACCGGCCAGTGACCATTTTATAAAAATTAGAAATTTATATGGGTATACAGGTATTCAAAATTGAATAATGAATATAGAAAATTGCCTATAAATTCTAGCCCTAGTTATAATATATTAAAACCTTATTTATATAAATATAATTTAAGATAGGGTAATTAAAAAATTTTAATTTTATTTCTACAAGGTGGTTCTTTTATCATGAACCATTCAATATTCCAAAAACTTTTAACATTTTAAAAAATATTTCTTTTATATAATAAACATTTGAAATAAAACAACATTTTCAGATATTATTTTAAGTGTTTTACTATTTTGAATAACAATTTACATTTGTAATTTAATATTCTGAAACAGAATACTTTTCAAAATAGTTAGATAGATAATGATTAAAATTGAAACAATTTTTTTTTTTTAGTTATAATTATTTAAAGTTTTTAAAAGCAAAGTGGAATGGCACAAAGATAGCTTGCAAAATGTTGGTCTAATAATCCACTACCTTAAATTACTCATTCAATCTTTGATTTTTATGTCTTTAAATATTCCAAAAGAATTCTGCTTCAAAATATGAAATTAAAAATGTATAGTCCTTAAAACAAGTAAAAAAAAAAAAAAAAACATAAAAACTATCATCATCTACCTATCATTTTTTTTTCACTAAATTATAAAAAAAATTATTTTCAAGTAAGTTAATAGTTTTAAAATTATGAGTGATCTATGATAAAAAATCACACTGTGTAAGTAATATACAATACTAACCAAGCAAACAATTTGTTACATTGTGTAGCAATTCAGAATGTACACTTTTTTTTTGTTTTTGGCATTTTTTTTTATTTATTCAAATGAACTTTAAAACATTATTTGACTGTAAAAACTATATAACAAAGAGTTTATCCAACCAATATGTGAAATAATCACAGTAATTTATAATGTTATCTCATGCATCCTGTTATTGTTAATATTAATAAAGGCTAAATGTTTTTTTTTATTTTTATCAACTATAAAATAGAACTATGTCAATGTGATGATAAATAGACAAAAAAAATTTGAATTACTCATGAAATATTCATAATTATCAATATTGTCTTAATATTTGTAAAAGAACATAACTTTATAACACAATGTTCCAATTCTTTACTTGTATTTTATAAATATCAATAAAATAAAAATTAAGTGAATATTAAACTTAAACCTTTAGATTTTAACAGTAATATATAATTTTTTTATACATGCTAGATATGAACATAATGATATTCATGGGATTCGTCTACCCCTAATTATAATAGCTAAAATAAAAATGTTTATGATTAAAAAATAAATACATTTATCGCTCAGCGAAAATCAGAATCTAATAAAAATTAATGAACTAACCTGGAAGTGATGTTTTACTTGGGCTGGGTGAAATTAATGTAGGCATTTTATTCCAAAACCTTTTTGTGCTGAAATGAGATTTACGAGGCCGGCTTAAACTATTTGTACCACAACTGCTAGCATCACAAGCAACCCCACTATCCACACTCAAATTCACTGGTGAACCATCCCTTGAAGTTCCTAAATTAAGGCCAGATGAACCATTATTGTTTAAACATGCGCCATTGTCAGGCATTATCATCGCTTCCATTGATAAATTTAATTCATCCAAAACCTTAAACAAAAAACATATAATTATTCATGCGATATATTATACCATATCATGTTATTAAAAGAATACTTGCCTGTAAATGTTTCGAGTGGACATATCTAACTTCTTCATCAAGTTTAGATGTTCCAATCTCCTCATATATGTTTTCTTCACGTCCATATCGGTTAATATAACTATGTTTTGAACATGAATGTGGTTTAGACCCATGTGGACCATGCTCATAATATGCATAAGCATAATCACCGTTGCTGGAAGCGGGTCCACTGTACCGAGGACAGGTACGTCGACCATCGACATATTGTGATTGTTTATCTCTGGATGCCATTTTAATCAGCTATGATATGCCTAAACATATACACAAATAAATTTATTAAACTACCTACTAGACATTGAGATAATTTAAATCTCAAATGATTTATTAAGAGTTCATTATTTATTGAAATAAAGTGCTTATCATACAGCAAAATTGTGGACATGTTTAATGAATTAATGAGCCTTGTAAGAAAATGAAGTAAAATATTATTGAAAGAGTTCTAAGAAATAAACAAAATAGGAATTTACAAATCTGATAATTGTTATAGAATGGTGTTATTAGTAGCATGTAAATATAATTTTTATGATAAAATACATTTTTTTCAACAGTATGCATATATTCATAATGAGTTTTATTAAAATCTCATATTTAATAAAGTTATAGCCCAAACACCAAAAATTAGACCCAAAATATTATCTAACTAATACTTAACTATAATAAAAAAACATAGTAAGTCCAAATAACAAATATAGATAAAATAGGTGTCGTTATCCAATGTTCTAATTATATATTTTAAAAAAGGAAATAAGTTTAATTTAAACTATCATAGGCAAATTTTAAGTAACTTAATCTTTTTAGTATTTCCTAATATTTAATTAACAATCATAACTTATGATCATGATATAAAGACTAGAATTAAACAGGTACTTGGTCTTTTTTGTAACCAATTAAATTGTGTAATGTTAATACAGGTAGTTCACAAAATATATGAATAAGTACAAAATTCGGTTTTTAAATCATATAATAACCAATTTAAGTAACTACCTCGTCTTAAGTATAATATTGCAAACAAATAATTGTGTTATTAAAGATGTTGAAAATGTAACCGTAAACCTAGTACTAGGATGTTGAAACAAAAGATTATAATAGATACCTAAATTAATAGATTTATTATAACTTTTTTTCACACATTTTGGGGTCAGTATTAAAAGACGAAACAAATTTTATCATTTGATCTCACCTACAATTTAAAATTTAAATATTTTATGTTATAATTTTTTTTAAGTTATAAAAATAAATAATTATCAATATCAGCCAAACATAAATGATTGAAACTCTTACGTTTATTGTAATTCTATCCATTGCCGGTGATACGATAAAGTAATTCGAAACACAAACACTAATTAAACATTTTGACTCCTTACAAACAATGTTCTTAATATTTTAAAGATCACAACGACGACGAAGACGACACTACACGGCAACTATTTGGAAATCATCCGCCGTAACTATCATAGAATACGAAATGCACAACAAATGAAAAACAAATTACAAATTAACAGTAAAAAATACTTAATCAGAATAACAACATTGGTTAATTGACATTATTGGGGGAACGACTTGTGTGATTTGGGAGAAGGATAAAAAAAAACCGTACATGAAAAACAATATTAAATTATGTACCTATATAGTATACTAGTATAGTAATGAAATGAATAATGATGTAGTGGTGAGCAGATTATTTATTAGGACGCGTTTGGAAGACAGTGATTGTGGCTGCGTTTAGTTGACTGTCTGCCGTTATCACAGTAATTTGGCACGTTTCTCCTCCATGATTGGAGTATTTGAAACGATAACGATAACGCTAAAAATTTTATTAAAAAATAAAAAAACAATATAAAATGAAAACAATACAAATAAAAAGCTAACAATAAAATGTTATGAGCGTCTAAATTTTAAATTTTTACAAAATCGATAACGATTTTAAATATTGTTAGTATTCAAAAACTAAAAAGTGCAAGTCGTAGATACCTACTTGATACTGTATAGATTGTCATTTTCTTTACATAATTTAATTTTCAAAATGTTTCTTTTATTTTAAGACTAAATAAATTTAAAATATTCATTTTTATTTTTTATAAGTGCCAATAAATTTTTTTGGGATAAGACAAAATACTTGACAATTTAAAAGAAATTTCCTCATGGGTTAATCTTATAGTGGTTCAAAAATTATTTTGGTATAATTTTTTTTTAACGTTTGAAGTTTAAAAATTGACAAAATATGTACAAAATTATGAATATTTTCAACTTATTTCGTGGTTAAAAGTGTATGAAATTGAAAATCTAATACAAGATTTTCCATAAGTTTGGCTTACAATAATTATAAAAAAAAATTTGAGCGTTGGCCAATTAAAATAATTTAATCTTAAGTGGAAATTTTTACAAAATCTAAAATTCATGCGTAAAATAACGATTTACTATCGAATTATTTAGTTTCTTGGTATAGTTAAAAATTATTAGTCGTAGAAACTTGAAACTACACCAGTTGTTAATATTTAAAATTTGAATTTTCTGTACAAGATTTAAATTTTTGGTTTTTTAGTATTTAGTTAATTAAAATAAACCAATTTTTTCTCCACCTTATGGAAAATATATATCCTAGACTGACAAATCATCTCCTTTTTGAATCGTTTTTCGTATACAACGATCCCTAACATTGGATTGAAATTTAATATACCTAGGTACTCTATATGCATGGTCCACTCAATCTGTACTGTACAGTATTGAGCATTACCCACTTGACCAGTGAGCACTATTATTTATTTTTAAAATATTAATGGATAACATTACAATTCATTGCTAATCTTTTTGTTAATTAAAATGTTTTTATTCTTAAAAACCTTGTATTGCTTATTTAATTGTTTATTTTGTTGTAAATCATAAATAAAATCATAGATAATAAAGATGTCTTTATTAAGTATCTATGGTTAAAATAAATATTTCTGATTGATAAATGACGAACATCACGGACTAAGATATATAAGGTATATCTTAGTCCGCGACGAACATTTTCAAAGAAATTATTTATTAAAATAGATACCGAGAAAAAAAACCTACAATTAAATTATGATAAATTTACATTTAAAAAACAACATATTATTATACAATATATAAGCGTAAATAAGTAAAAATAAAAAATTGTAGAGGTGGTAATTTCATAGACCTTTCGGATTTTTTTATAGTTTTTTTTATACACGCAGAATGTATAGAAATGGGTATGAATGGGTATAGATACAGCGGTCAGACGTGAGTACTCAGAGTAGGTACTGACTACTGAGTAGGTAATGTATACCTGAATGACTACTTGAGTATGCTAACTCAATAATTATTAAATACTATTTACTATTGATATTTGAATTATTTGATATGTGTTATGCACAGATTTCTATGTAGAAGTCTGTGGTAGTGTGGTACACGATTATAATCGTGCTGTGGTATTATGTCAATTAGGTATGTATTTATGTATCATTTGTTCATAGCACGATGTAGAGAATCTCTACATCGTGGTTCATAGATAATAAAGATCTTTATTATCTATGCATTTGTTGTATTTATTATGTGATAACAATTTGTGTTGTTATCTTAAACAACTTAAAAATTAAGCCGTGGTCTTCGTGATAATATTATCTATGACCGAGACGCTCGTTAAAATATAGATAATAATATAATATAATATCCATGATAATATCTATATGGTAAAAATAATAACATTTATCATCCAACCATTCCAACCATCCATCCAAGGAATACGGGATTGTCTTGTAAACGTAATACTACAGGCAATAGCAATTACAACTCAACAATTAAATAATCAACTATCAAGTGCTGCACTACTGCAGTCCGCACACGACTGATGATCGAATTACGCTAACTTATTATCTAAGTCCCGTGTTTTTAACGACACCAAAGCAGAATAATATTAAAATACTGTAAACCCACCAACCGATCAGAATACACCAGTAATAATGGCGAATCTATTTCCCGGCGCACAACAGCAACAGAAACCGTCTCCAGATTCGCTGGTAACTCACATTTTGATGTCTTGTACTATTTAAGTATCATTATATCATTACTGTATTCGTAAAATATATTGTATGAATTTAATTATCATTTTTCTTTCTTATGTAGTTCTATCAATTTTCTCCAGAAGAAACCAGGGTCATGAAGGAATGTAACACCGAAAGTTTTTTTCAGAGGAGCTTACCATTATCGCTGATAACGGGTGCTGTTTCATATGCTGCGGTTAATGCAGGTACTTAAGTAATTCCATTATTGTTATAATGCTTTATTTTCATATTATAGCACTAAAATTCTAATTTCAAAACTATTATTTTAAATGAAAATGTAAGCAACATCAAGTGTGTGATAGATTTATGTACTACTGTTTAGAGGAGAATTTTAAAACTGGAAATCACCTGGAAATTGTTTTATATACTGTTATCATTTAGCGTTTGTGTATTGTTTAAGGTTATTTAAAACGGAGTTTGAAATGGGGTCCATGGCCTAAAGTAGTATTTGGTGGTCTGTTTGGTTATCTAATTGGTAAATACTCTTATCAAGCAAAATGTGCTGAAAAATTAATGCAGTTACCCAATAGTGAACTTGGACGAGTTCTCAGAGAACGTAGCGGAAAAGCTAGTGGTGAACTTTTCCAAGGGTAAAGAAAATAATATATAATATCAAAAACAATGAATAATATCCAATTATTTTCATTTGTTTTTCAGAAATTTTAGTCCAACTAACGTTACACCAGGAAATGATACGCCAACACTTTTGACTGATTACAAAGCTAATATAGATATTGATGTGCATAAACCTATGAATTCTTTAGATACAGACTATAGACCCAATTATGATGGTAGGATTATGTTTTTTTATATTATTATTTTCATATATTATATCCCTTTATGTTTTAGGTTTATCACTTAGGAAGGAAAGTGAAAGTTCATTGTCAAATGTTACACCTACTTCTTATGAAGAACTTAGAAATCGTAATAGACAAGACTATGATAGAACACAACCAAATAAAGTGACTTATAGGTAAAACATTTAAATAATTATATTCTATTAATATTAAGAAGGAATCTAGATAACTTCTGTACAAGTTTGTGGCATTGCATTATTCAAGGCTGGTGTTTAGATCGCATGGGTGACAATTTAATATTGCTGACAAAAAATAGTCCCTAGGTTTCTTAATATGAATAGAGTGTATGATTTTATCATTTTTTTAATGTTTTTGTTTTACATACATGAATAATCAGTAACAATATTCATGTCATAACATTTAGATATTAATTAGACTTATAATAAAACAAAATTGTAATAGACTTTTAATTTGTTTATGATTTTAAATATTGCATTATACTGAAATGTATTTTCAAACTTTAAATATAGATCACCACCTCCATCAAATACTCAACCAATATGGGATAACCAAGCTTATCCGCCATCAAATACTCAACCAATATGGGATAATCAAGCTTATCCGCCATCTGATCAAACGAGGATTCCTCAACACAGGGAATCACGTAACCAGTATGGAGATATTGTTTAATTATTATTAATAGATAAAATCATTTCCCATTTACTAAATGTAATATAATATTAGTTTTGTTTGTTGTAATCTAATAAATTTTTTCAGCATCTGAAAGTATTTTATTGATTTAGAATTTCTACCTACTTTTAACTACTATACATTTGTTATCTTGTTAATATAAGTACAGAATAACAATATGTATCAGTAGCATGCTGAACAATTTTCAAGCCTGAGGGAAACTTCCACACATACACACCTTTTAATTTTCAATTTTTTTTTCACTTAATAGTATAATTAATATTATAACTAAAATCATTTTATCTTACTAAATTCATTGCCCTATTTTACCTACCTGACTATTTTGGTTTTAAAAAAATTGCAAAAAAAAATCTACTTTGGAACATCACTGTTTTATATTAATTACTTGAAAGTATTTTGTAATATTAGTATGCAACACACTACTTTATAGTTTATACAGTTAATAGGTTTCTAATTTGTGATCATTGTTGAATTTGCATGTAATATATTATAGTAAGTGTTGGCAAGCAAAAAAAAAAAAAAATCTACCAATTACAGTTATTTTAGTTTGTTTTTTTTCGTGAAATATAGTATAGTGTATTATAGTTATATAGTAATGTTTACTATAATTATTAATATATTATCTATACAAATTTGAAATAGACATAAATTTTACAATATACATATATATTATATTGTTATTAAAAGCTTCATTAAATGTTTCCTAAAAATACTGTCACCATGCAACTGAACATGTGGTATCATTATTAAAAAAATAAGGGTGCTCAAGTGAGTAACACTCTGCTGTATAATAGGCAATGTTGGGAAGTATCTTAGATACAATTGAATCTTGTATCTTGTATCTCGATACTTCAAAGCAAAATATCTTATATTTAGTACCTTGATACTGATTTTTGAGTATCTTGCCCAACCATGATAGTAGGTCACTATAATGGATGTATTACATTTGAATCCAATAAAAGGTATCATTGTAATATTGTAAACAAAAAACCAATTCTGAACGGAGATGATTTGTTAGCCTAGGAATAATTAGGATATACTTTCCAGTGGATGATGAAAAGTTAGTTTATACTTTAATGATCTGGATACCCCAAAATTTAAGTCCTTTTATAAATATTATTGTACGCCAAACTTATGGAAAAATGTATATTGAATTTTCAACTATAAGCTACTGATAAAAATATTTTAATACATTTTAACTATAAAATAATTTGCAAATATTCATTATTTTGAAGAATTTTTGTCAATATTTGAACTTCAAACACTAATAAAAAAAAAAAAATTGTGCATATGTATAATTTTTGTTTTTAATTACCTAATGGCTAATCATTATAAAAAATTAATCACTGTTAGAATAACTTATGAGGAACTTTTTATTCAATTTTCAAATTATCAATACTTCAAAAAAAAAATTGAAAATTTCAGTTGTCTATTAATAGCTCAAAACAGCTAGAATCACAGACATATAAAATAAACAATAATACAATATATTATTTATTATTTTATATATCTGTGGCTAGAATATTTGAAAATTAATCCCTGTACCTATAGATAAGCTACTATAAACATTTGGTGAAAATTTCAAGTATTGACAATGATTAGTTTTTAAGTTATAACTTACAACAATATAGAAATTTGATTTTTTTGAAAACATTTGGAAATTTTTTTCTTTTGGCCTTTATAATGCACTAAGGATATTCATTTTGTCCCGTCGATGACCAACCCTGAAGTTTTAAATTGAAGCATTATTTCAACAAATTATGCTATACACAGACATAAAATCAAAATATTCATCATTACGTTCAGAATCTAAAATAAATATTACCATTTATTACTTAACAATATGAAATGATCTTTAAAAATCTCCTAGGTATCTACCTCAAAGTTATTGAATAAAAAGCATACATATACAATAAAAGTATTTCACATATTATGCTTATTACTTATGACGTATATAAACTTTTAATTGATACATTCCAGTGGCGGATTAAGTAATTTGCCGACTACAAGTAGGACATTTTCCATGACATGTTTATCATAAAAATTCAAGTGGATCGCGTTCAAAGAAACCTTTCAATTAGTTAATAAAATAATAACCTAAAGGTTTAATACCTATTAGTTATAATATTACATTATAGGTAAATGTTTTCTTTTTTTAAGTTTGGCAAATTTGCCGCTCTCATCACTTGCTTACCTTGCATGTAGGATAACCCGAGTACCCAACACTGTTACATCCGAGGTATGGTTTTTTTTTTTTTTGGTAATGACAAATTTCATTAAAAAAATAATCAAATAGTATTTATATAGAAGTAATATTTAATATATAGATATAAATTTAAATACAATCATTATTATGATCATGGAACATTATACATTTATACTATTACAAATCTAGTATAAAAGTTTTGGTTTTAAATTCATATTTAAAAATTAGAAGCACAGAATTTAATTTTAGAATTCAAATTCAATATTTTTAAAACATATAATACACGAGCTATAAACCTAATTAAATAATAAAACAGTATTAATAATTTATAATTCTTCTAATTTTGGACAAACAATTGTATTCAAAACAGCTTGTTGTGGTATTTTTTTTGCTAGTTTCAAAGAAGGACCCCCATCTTCAATCTTACAGTTATTGTGAAAACGTACTCCTTTTGATGTAATCCGTTTATCTTCCCCAATGTTTTCCTTAGACGAAGATACTACAAAAAAAAAAAAATAATAATAATAAGTATAAAAACGATGCAAAGATTATACACTAGAAATGTCTTTACATTTAGATTTCAATACAGAAATTTGTTGTTCTAATTCTTTTAATTGTAGTTTGTCTCTTCTCATCTCTTTCTTAAGCTGTCGAATTTCACATTCTCCTTTAAAACATTGTTGTCGAGCTTCCATATCTCTAATAGACCTTCTATTCATTTCTTCTTCCAATGCTTTCTTCTCTTTTCTGAAACAAAAAATAATCATAACTCATAAAAAATCAAAATATACATTTTGAATAAAACACAAAATTACTACATACCGGACATCAGATACAATTTGAAGAACAACATTCATGCCATCATTGCTTAAATTGTCTATTTTTAATACTTGTGGAGTCTCTGGTCTTTTATCTAATTCTCTTATTTTAGCTTCTAAATCCTATAAATAGTTAAGTTGAATAAATCAAAATACATGCCATTTTTTTTTTTATAATTTATCTTACACTAATACGATTTTTATAACTTTGAATTAAAGTAGATTTTTCTAAGTCATCATTTCTTTCTGTTTCTAACAACTGTTTTTCTAATCTCATAATTTCCATCTAAATAAAAATAATAATAATAATAATAAATTAGAAAAAAAACTGTAAAAATGAAAATTTAACAATTTTTAAAACCTTCATTTGATTGTTATCATGATTGGCTTTTGATAAACATTTTTTTAATGTTTCATATTTTTCTCTTTTCATTTCCAGCTCGGTTGTTAATGCTTGTCTTTTGTCATCCACTTCAGCAAACAATGAATTTCCTCTTTTATTATGATCATTTTGGTTATTTATACTATTAAGTTGCAACCTGAGCATTTCACATTCTTCTTGCAATGTCTAACAAAAGGCATAATTACTATGATAATTACCTAACTAAAATAATAAGAATAGAATAGAGGATAATGTAAAAATTATACCTCATATTTTTGCTTCCATTCATTTAATTGGTCAGTTTTAAAATCAACTTTTATTTTATATTCTTCTAATTCTTCAATAGCTCTACTTTTTGAATGTTCTAACTCCATAATGATAATTTCTTGATTATTTATCATATTTTGCATCTCTTCATATTTTTCCTATAAAAATAATTGAAAGTGTTACTTATTAACAATCTTAAGAATATTTTAGTATCATATATTGATTTGTAGTTTACAATACCTTTTTTTCATTTAATTCAGTTTTTAAATCTGTTATAATACTTTCATTTAAATTTACTGGTAAATCTTCCTTTGGTTTATCTTTTAAATTTTTTAAAACTGATAGTTGCTCATTCAACAAATCTATTTGTAATAAATGGTCTTTTTGTTGGTCTAATAATTTAAACTCTAAATTAGAATACTGAAATATAATGAAATTCAAACAAATTAATGTGTTTTATAGGTAAAATATTATATGCTTGTTAAGAGGACGTTGTACCCGCATGTGTTGTCTCCGTCTTACACACATATGACATAGCAAATTTTTGTTCGCCAATTTCAAAAGTATGCTGTTAGTTTTGATATTAGAGTGAATTGAACTATTATATAATTTAAAGGTAAGATGATTATGTAGGGCCCCACATAGCCTTTTATTGATATTATTATTTTTAAGTAAGTTATGGCCTTTTTGAAACTCTACATTTTAAAATGATCATAAGTTACTTAAAAATTATTATTATTATTAAATATTAAAACTAACACCATACTTTTGAAACTTGTGAATAAAATGTTGCTATGTTTTAAGTGTGTAAGACGGAGACAACACATGCGGGTACAGCGTCCTCTTAAAATAGAGAAATAACTAATTGGCAATCCATTGGTTATTAATTTGATTAATTACTTTTACAGTCCATTGCTTTAAATCAGATTCTTTTGTTAAAATTTCTGATTTCAATTTGATATTATCATCTTCTACTATTTGTAATTGCTCTACATCATTTTGAAGTTCACTAATAAATGCATTTTTGGTTTTTAATTGCAATTGTGTTTGATATAATTCTTGTTTCAAAATCTATATCAGAAATAAATTTGTATCATCAAACCAGTCATCTTAGTAAAATATTTAATTGTACTTTTTAATATTTCTTAAAATACATAATACTTACATCAATTGTAGTTACACTAGGACGAGTACAGTTTAATGATGTGCTTACAGAGCTTTCATTAATTTGAGATGAATTTTCATTCATTTTGTCTAGATAATTACAAACATAAAACTAGAGAATAAAAATCTTGTAATGAGTGTTACACTACAATATCAGACAACAAAGTTAAAACTTATATTAATTACCAGGTATTTAATACGCCCCAAGTATACGGAGTATTAGCAGTAAGCACTAACCACTTAATATTTGTGAAAACGTAAAATCAAAACAACCCACTAACTGTTATACCACAGAATAGAATAATAAGTAATAACAATAATAACATAAGTTGGATGACTTAGATGTTAACTCGAATTTGAAATTTTGAAGGTAAGTATTAACCGACAAAAGACAACCAGTGGGCAGTGGCCAGTGGCGCCAACATTATTATAAGAGTAAGAGTGGATTTTTTTTAGGAAGGGATTTATATCAGTAAGTAGTAACATGGAAGAAAAAAATCTATATTCGTTTGTGGTTTGGTCACGGTATAGAAGGTTTGTTAAATAAAATATAAATAAGATTGTACTTGAACAAAATAAATGATGAAGTAAAAGGTTTCAAAAATTTGTCACAAAGTTTTTGAAAAGTTTCTAAATCAACTTTGTTTATCAAATCATCAGATGTTTCTTTATGCTTCTCTATTTTTTTTATGGCATTTATATACTTATTATTTACTTCTTTGTTTTTTTTTCTTAACTTGTCTTTTCTAGGAGTATTATTTGAT
>VUJU01000319.1:76676-122294 GCA_009835225.1 Aphis craccivora | reverse complement strand
GAAAATTCAATGACTATAGTAAAATACGCTTTATTTTTCCAATTCCGTACTTAAATTGATTATTTCTTATCAATATATTTATCCAGAACCACGATTTAAAATTGTATGGTTGCCCCACTGAGATAGATAAGAATATACTATATTATTTTAGTATTAGTATACTATTAGTATATTCTTATCTATCTCAGTGGGTTGCCCAACGACCTATGATAAGATCGTTTTAAACTGGCAACCAAATTAAATAACTAGAACAGCTGGAACATTGACCATTAGCGCTTGCGACATGATGTGTACCGATATAGAAACAGAATTACGCCACCGCCAGCACGGTATTTGAGCTTATAGGCTATAGTCACTATTACATTTAAGCGCTAGTGGAGAATTTTCCAGCTGTTTTTAATAGTGATTTCGGTGGACACTTTACATGATTCGTCGGGCAACCACACTATCTTTGATCGTGTCCAGAACAGAATATGTCTTCAACCAAAATCTTGGTCTTAAAAAGGTCTTCATCCAGTTTGCATCAGCAGTTGGAATAATGAAAGAAAAACATTAAAAACTTTTTTAAATACTCCAATAAAAATATAAAACAAATAAATAAAATTCATAATTTATACTACTTCGTATAATTTAAAAAAAAATTATCAAATTATTTATTTACATTTGTTTTGTGGTTACAGTGGTTAGTTATGGTTAATTATGTTTAATAACAATAGAATTGAAACATACTCTAAACCCAACAAAATATATTGATCTTTATAGTTTAGGTATCAAAAATATTCCAGTATCTAGACAAATTAAATCTTATGTTTACGAATCCTAATTCGTTCCTGTTGCTTCGATATTTCTATTTTCAATCGTTCATCGTTTTATCATAAATCATAGTTAATTTGTGTATGCCTCAAGGCAATAAAAGTTATTACGTCTTCATTGTTTATAATTATTAAGTGACAAATTACGCCGACTTGTCTATTTGTATACTTAATCGTGGCCTTTAGTGTTCTTGTGTATACGTTTTAACTAACCTAAAAGTTACACAATGGTATCAAATACTCATTTCTTGCTTTTATTAAATATGAAATACTAATATCATTTGCATATTTTATGTTATTACAGTCGCACACCATACTGTTGATCCAACCTGGTAACAAACCAGAAACAAGAACATATTCCGATTATGAGTCCGTTAATGATTGCATGGAAGGTAAAGAAATGCCATTACTTTGGTGAATAAAATTTAATTTTTTACTATTTTAGGGGTTTGTAAGATCTATGAAGAGCATTTGAAGAAATTAAATCCTAAGTCTGTATCTATTACATATGACATAACTCAGCTGTTTGAATTTGTTGATCATTTAGCAGATCTTTCATGTCTTGTGTATGTCAATTATATTATATTACATTACAAGTCAAGTACTTCCATTTTTATAATTTATAAATTATGTTTAGGTATCAAAAAAGTACCATGACATATGCCCCATACAACAAAGACTGGATTAAAGAAAAGATATATGTCCTACTCAGATGTCAAGCTAATCAGCGTCAATAAACAGTATGAACTAAATGGAATGTTTTATTAAAAGATTATGAGGCTGTTTTTTTTCCTGTTGACAATTTAGTAGGTTTAATTTAAAAAACACACCAACTATGATGTAATAATGTAGGTTTGACTATAAGCAGTATACAAGTTATTCTTAGTGATTTGACAAATATTCATGATCTTCAGAACTTCCTTTACTTAATAAAAATAATACTTAAATATGTAATTTAATTTTTATTATTTGTGACTATTTGTGTTGACTAACTTTGTTTTACTTCAATCTCATTATAATGACAGTTTTGGAATATACCAAGAAATTGTTCTATGTACTGTATACCTAAATTGCTCCAAGTTTTTTTTATTATTAAACAAAAGAATATTATAAAATTATTGTTTTCCCATTTTAAAACCTTGTGTTTAATGTTTTATAAATAGTGGTTTGTACTTATAATTTGATGCCATATAATTGACATTAACCAAGTCATAATTATGGATAAGCAATAGCATATCTTAGGGCTATTTCAAATACTATTATATGATATACTATGAATAAGAGTATAATTGTTTTAAGTGGATGCTTCATTCACATATGTTGCCTCTGTCTTACGTACAACATAATAAATTATAGATTTTGAAACTATAAAAACTTTTTTGTAGTTCTGAATTTCTGACATCAAAAAAATAAAAACGATGTTGCACAGTCAAAAATTTCTGTGTAATGTAAAATGTTGGTTGATTAACTTGATTACAACCCGAATACTTTTTGCCCGTGTTAAAGAGTTAAATGGTTTTTATTATGTTGTACGTTTTCAAGATGCAGACAATGCATGCAGGTAAAGTGTCCTCTTAATAATAATTATAGATACAATTTTAAATATTATAACCCTTTTAATTGGTGACGTTGATGTCAGTTTCAAATGATATTGCATTAAAATAAAATCTGAGTTGAAAGGTTGCTGTAAACACTGAATTTGTTACAAGAAGAGACATGACAAATTTTATGTTCTTATATACTTATTTCAATAACTAGTATAGGTACCTATATTCTAAAGTCTACTATTGTCCGTCACCTAAATTAGGTAATGAATATGCAATACTAATACATGGTGATTAGAGACACTGCCTTAATTTAATATTATAGATTTTTTTTTTTATGTGTATATTACTGTATCATCTGTATCGTGTTATCTTATTATTATTTATATAATATTATGTATATTAGTCAAGTTGATTTACACTCACAAAGTTGATTCATAAACATTCCATACATATTATGGGAAAATAGGTGGGCAATTTCTGAAATCCATTATTTTTATTTCTAATTTGCCTGTACGTGCTATTTGTCATTTGTTTATTTTTGTATATATTTTATTGGTTATAGACATTAAACACTGTTATTTTTATTATAATAAGTATAGTTAATTTTTATATGTATGTAAATTATTTTTGCACATTTTCTTGTGCCTGATGTAAAATTATTCTACATACAAACACACAAACCAGTAAAAAATAGACTAAGTTTTCTTAATATGAAACACTACTCCTAAAAGTCAGATAGAATTATAAAATAATATTAATAAAAAAAAATGTGTATAAAATAAAAATTTTACATTTTTAAATGAAATTGTAGATAATTACAAATTTTATTGATTTCTTAAATACTTAAGACAGTATCGTATGTAAACTGTATATATTTATAATAGAAGACTATAATTTTATTAAAATTATGAAAAAATTTATCTGATTATTAAATATTGTTTTTATAAGGTAAAATGATTACTATTATTTTAATATATAAATAAATTTATTGAGTGTTTCTTAAAATTTTTTATTTAATTGAGCAATTATTGGAGATAATAAAGTAAAATATAGATAATTTTGGTATTCATTTAATATGTGACCTACCAAAACGATTATTTATATCATAGGTACAACCTATGCTTGCTTATCTTTATAATTTTATTATATTATTATTATATTCTCTAGATTTTACATATAGATATTTTGACTGTCATTCTAATAACCCAACAAAGTATTGCCAAACATAACATAACTTATAATAAAATAATTTTTGACATTTTTTTTTTTTACTGATATTTTGAATGTAATCCATTACCTGCAATAATTAAATAACCTTATTTTATGATTTTTAATTTGACTGTTTTTAAATTAATTATTAGTCCAGTAGGCAAAGGCTGCTGCCTCCACTGCGAAATTTTCCGCTTCCCCAATATTTTATATTATACCTACAAATTGAGGGAGGGATTGGAGTCTGGACCTCCTTAGCTAAGCTATTGACTTCCCTGCCAAGAAGACCTGCATACGCTTATGCCGGTAGGTCACATACTTAATAAATACCATAGTCTTCTTTTATTCATAATAATTATTCAATTATACAATTCATTGAATATTGTTGGTTTGTGCAAAACTGTTTTTATAAATAATTTTGTGATCACACAACTATTATTATAATTGACAAGAGTGACAAGATTTCAATTTTAAAATATTTTGTAACTAATAAGCTTACTTGTTAAGAATATTTATAATTTAAAATCTTTTAAAAAAAAAAAAAACATAATTCCTTTAAATTATGCTTTTCTGTTCATAAAACCATATTATAATTATTAAAAAAAAAATAATTTTTAAAACACAATATTTAATCATAATTTTTATAACCAGTTAAAAATAAATAATATTCATATTTATTAATATACGTATAATGTTTTTAGAGCTGGACATGATTAGATTAATTCTTCTTGGCGTGTAATTAACTTGTAATAATACTTTTTCTTAGCTTTTAATTCTTCATGATTACCTTGCTCAACAATTTTTCCATTGTAAACTACAGCAATAGAATCAGCTGATTGAATTGTAGAGAGATGATGAGCAATAATAATGCATGTGCGATCTTTACGAGCTGCCTCTAATACTCCTTGCACAATCTTGAAACATTAAATTGTGATGGAAACTAATATATTTAGTGTTTACTTCACATGATATAATATCAACTTACTTTTTCACTCTCAGTATCCAATGCTGTTGTAACTTCATCTAATAAAAGTATTTTAGGATTTCTTATTAATGCACGTGCAATTGCTACTTGTTGTTTTTGTCCATCAGACAGTTGATTTTCATTATCCCCAACCAATGTATTATAACCCTAGAAACAGGAATTCAATTTAAAATTTTAAAAAATGTGTTTCTTTAAAATATTGACTATAGTTTACTTCAGGTAAAGTTGTTATAAAATCATGAATATTTGCTTTTTTTGCCACATCAATTATTTCATTCATGGGGACCTCTCTGTTGACTATACCATATGCTATGTTATCTTTTATAGAACTGTTAAACAATACTGGCTCTTGAGTAACAATTCCAATATTTTTCCTTAAATGGCATATATTCATTACTCGTATATCATGATCATCAACTTCCTAAATAAAATGTATACTTCAATACATGGTACATTTACCATAACTATTTTAATATTGATAATAATTTAGTACAAAAGCATTTAAATTATTATATGCCTATTAAACAACATACAATCACTCCTTTTGATGGATCATAGAACCGTTCAAGTAAAGATAGTATAGTGCTTTTGCCACATCCGGATTCACCAACTATTGCTAATGTCTTACCAGGTTCAACTATAAAGTTAATACCTTGCAATACGTGTACATTTGATTTGGAAGGATACTGGAATTTGACATCTTTAAACTGGACTTTGCCTTTAATTGTCTATATAGTAAATTAAATACATTAAATGTAATATTGATAGATGATAATCATATTATTTAATGTGTTTTTACTGGTTTGGATCCTGAATTTGATAAAGGGTCGATTTCTGATTGTCTCCAAATTAGTTGAAAAATGAGCGATGCTGCATTCTTAGCTCTAGAAGAACCTTGCAGATAAGCTGATGTTTGACCAACAGAAGCAGCACAAAATGCCAATGCAAAGAACACCCTAAAAAATAAATTTAAGTAGAGAATGCAATAATATAAATTATACGTATCTGTTCCAGTATTACCTATAAATATCTGTGGCTGACATATCTCCAATTTCTACAAGATATGCTCCATATCTAAATGAAACTGAATACATTCCATATATAACTGCCTGAGAGACAGCATACATAATTGCAAATGAAAATGCTTGTTTTTTAGCAGTTTTAAATGGATTTTTCAAACTATTTTCATACTGTTGAACAAACATTAGCTCCTGTGCTAAACCTTGAACTGTTTTTATACTTGAAATAGTTTCAAATGAAATCTAAAATTAATTTATGAACTTTGCATTTAAGTCAGAAAAATATTAATTATATTATTCAGTTACTATATATATATAATTTGCTTGCATATTAGTTTACTCATAAACTAGTATAAAAATAAAGTATGTAAAATATTTTATTTAACTTCTAAGTTGTAATAAATTGCTTATTTCTTTACCCGGTTAGGTTTATCCATAAATTCAAAATCTCGTTTTTGACTTTTTTGAACTATCATTAATTGCTTATAAGCAGCACCAGCAATTATTGGTACACCAATGACTAATACTATAGCAAATTTCCAGCCAAAAGTGAAAGCGATTATAATTGCAGCTGACAGTGTTACAAATGCTGATATTACTTGAGCCACTCTTAAACTACCAGCCTAAAATAACAAAAATCTTAGAAATTTTTAAATTTTTATACTTGTAACTATACTTGCAGATTTCACAAGTGGAGCTTCTCTAGCTAATCTGTTGATAATGATATTGGGTGATGAACTTTTAAAATCAAACCAAAATACAGGTTGACGTAACACATTTTCAAATGCATGTATTCTCATGCGCATAATAAGCTTTTCACAAGCATGGGTAAATCCAAAGGTCTTTAAAATATAATTTATTAAAAATTATATTGTAATATTGTAATTTTAACTATTTTTACCTGCATCCACCATGCTAATCCAGATAGTAAAGCCAATATAATAAACATTTTAGACCAAAAAGCTGCTTCTTGTAATAGCTCATCTCCTTTAAGTATGAATGTCTAAAAAAAAAATAATAAATAATAATATATTTGGACTATTGATTACCTAATTTTATACTAACAGCAAACACTTGACCATAAAAAACAGAAAACACTGGTATGATAGCACCGGTTAAAACACAACCTGCAAACCCCATCACTAACCATGGCCATTCTGGACAATTGAATTTAAGTATATCCTTCATACTGACATTTTCAATTTCAGTCTGAAATATTTATGAAATACATGTACATGTAATATGTATTTAATAAATTCCAAAAATGTTTAAATACAAAACTGGGCATTAATGTATTGAAAAGTTAAAGTTATTAATAAATTTTACAAAATATAATTTTATATAAATTTCCATAGAAAATTTAAACTTCTCTAAACAACATATTAATTTCAAATCTCTTAACAATAACATTAATAGATAACTCAATATAAATATAAAGAAATAATATTGCTGTGATCTTTTAAAAAGTTACTTTATTTATATTTAACTTTTTATTTACAGAGTACAACAAGATTAAATTAACTTAAGAGTTAAAAAAGTTAACAAACTTGCCCAACCTTGTACAATTGTAACAAAAAGTATATACAGTTAAGATATATGTAAAAATTACCAAAGTATTTTGTTTGTTTATGTATTGATAACCTTTTTTAGAAATCGTAGAAAATTCTGTATTTTGATTAAATTCTACGTCTGAGGTTTCCCATCTAACATAATATTTAGAATAAAAGATTGGTTAATAAAATCTTAATACTTATAACTGCACAATGCACTCTTACTGAGAATAATTATCAGGTTGACTCATTGATCTTATTGAGGTATTTCCTCTGTAACTGTTTAGACGATTATCAATTGACTCTAACTCACTGTCTGTACTTCCCTACACATTTAAAACTGGTAGAATTTAATATTTCATCTTAAATGTTGATAAAAATTACTTACTTGTTCTAAATAAATGATTCGTTTTACTTTACGTGAAGATATTTTTCTAGTAATGTTTATTTTACGGCCATCATTATCTTCAGTGATAAAACTATCCGTGAATACATTTTCAGGTTCAATAAATCTTTCTATAACTGATACCTTTTTTGTTGCTGTGATTTCACTATCAATTATACCTTGGTTCCTAAAATCAATAAATTTAAAATTTAAATATAATAGTTAACAGTTTAAATTACTACTTAAATATCTTTATATTTATTATGTACTCAATATTTTCATTGGCTTCAACATCAGTTACATTTTCTTTTAAATTAATTTGTTTATTCTTAGGTTGACTTATTGATGGTGTAGTGTATTCTATATTCATATTTTTATAATCGAATGTGGACTTATCTATTACATCTTCATCAGATTCTAAAGAGTCCTCTCCATTACTTTTATTATTTTCCTGTTTCACTTGGGCATTAAATAAATTTGAATATAGGCCATTCTTTGACATCAAAAAATTGTGAGTTCCAGATTCTACTATATGTCCATCCTACAAAACAAAATTTATAATGGTCTTCATATCAAAAAATTATAGAAATATGTAGGTATGTAATTTAGAGTTATACTTGTAAAACAAAAATAATATCAATATTTCTTAATGTTGACAGTCTATGAGTAAGAATAATAGTGCTTCTATCTTGTTGAGCTTTATCCAGGGCGTCTTGTACAATGCCTTCACTTTGTATGTCTAGTCCTGAAGTAGTTTCGTCCAATAATAATATTTTTGGATCTTTGACTAAAGCTCTTGCAATGACAATTCTCTGTTTTTGATCATTGGAAAGTTGAAAACCTTTGTCTCCAACTAATGTATTATAACCCTGTATAAGTTTTATTTATATTTTGTCAAAATTGTTTAGAGAGTAAGATTATAAGATTAATAAAATCACGTTTTAACCTCAGGTAATTTTATGATAAAACTATGGGCATTTGCTGTCATTGCCGCAGCTATAATATCTTGTTGAGTACAATTTGATTGGCCATATCTGATGTTTTCAGCAATGGAAACACTAAATAATATTGGTGTTTGGGATACAACTCCAATGTTTTGACGAAGCCAATGTAAATTTAAATATTTTAAATCAAAATTGTCTAAAAATACCTAAAGAAAATAATTTATCATTATGACTTTATTACTAATACTTAAAGGAATACAATTTTACTTACTTGACCTTCTGTAGGATCATAGAAACGCAATAACAAATTTCCAATTGTGCTTTTACCACTTTCACTGGAACCTACCAATCCTACAGTTTGCCCAGGCTCAATTGTGAATGTTAAATTATTCAAAACCTTTATTTTAACAATTAAGAAACTAATTTTTATTACTTAAAAAATAATCTCTATGATAGTATAGCTTACTGATGTAGAACTTTTTGTTGGGTATGTAAAGTTAACATTTTTAAATTCAATTTTTCCTTGAATTTTATTAATTTTTTTTCCTTGTGATGAATAAGGATCAATTTTAGGTTTATTATCAATTATATTAAATATATTTGATGCTGCTTTAATAGCTATGCTTACTGAGTTTATAAATGGTAAAGCATTTCCCACAGAAAAAGCTCCAGCCATTACACTAAAGAATACCTGGTGTACATTAATTATAATATTAAAATTTAAGTTATGCAATAATTGGTTTGTTTTTAAATAACGTACCGTGAAGATGCTCCCAGGCGATGAAATTTCATTAACAATTAAATTAGATCCATACCAGAATGCTATTCCATATGCTGAATACATGATAACAAATACAGAACCCAACAAAAATGAGAATACATAGTATTTTTTCATAACTAATTTTCGACCTTCTTCTACAGCTATTTTATATCTATAACATTGTTTTTTTTTGTATTTATATTTTTATAAGAATATTCCTTTAACATTATGTTTCATCTACCTTTTAGATTCTTTAAGTTCTCCTCCGAACGCTACTACTGTCCGAATATTTAATAAGACCTCTTCAGCTATATTTCCAGCTAAGCCATATTTGATTTGCTCTCTAGAAGCTGTACTTGCTGAAATCTATAAAAAAAAAAATAAAATAAAATTCCTTAACACATTTTTAGATTAAACACTTAACTATAGCTAGAGCTCCAGAAACTGCAACTAAAAATGGTATAACACAAAGTATGATCAAAGTTAATCTCCAATTGACACAGAGTCCAATTAGTATACCAGTGAAAAGAGTGCTTATGTATTGAGTAACCATACTAAATTTACTGCTAATACCGTCACGAACTCTTTCCAAATCACTAAAAAATAAAAATGCATTCTTATAAAACTAAATTATGAATAAATTAGCTAATAATTATAATTTAATACTCTGATAATTTTGTTATTAGGTCTCCATCATCACTTAAGTCATACCAACTAATTTCTTGTCTAAGGATTTGACTATAAAATACCTTACGTAATCGATGAATTTGTCTTTCACAAGCAATCTCCCAACAAAAAGTCTAAAAAAGATTATTATAATAGTTCATGATTTAATAATGAATAATGGATAATATTAATTAAAAATGTATAATTATTAAATTATTTACAGTACTTATTTAGTACCTATTTCCGAATAAATAGGTAGGTACCTAATCAATTATACTGTAAGTACTTATATTTGTTGAAATTTGTCTTACTTGTATAAGTGCAGCAAGTAATACCACACATCCAATATATAAGTAATATAATGAATACTTAGTCATATAGTTATGAAATTCTTCAGGACTTAATACGTCATAGCTGTATTGACTTGAGCTATCTGTTGTTTGTCTAAAATCAAAAAGTTTGTTGAAATAATATAAATAATAAAATTGAGAAATATCTAGGTATTAAGTTATTATACCTTATTCACTCACCCCAAATTCATTTCTGTAATAGTTTTTACAGTACTCAGTCTTTCCATTTCAGACATAAAGAATGCACCAAGTGTAGAACTTTCAACATTTAAGGGTGATTGAGTATCAACATCACTCGAAGGAAGAATATTTGTATAATTAAATGTTGAATTAAATGGGTTAGTATGTATGAGATCCAAGGCATTTCCAACCATTGTCAAATGGTTCTGAAATTTCCCCACGAGACTTCATTAAATAGAATTTTTACTGAATAATATCCTCATTAAATACCTAGGTACCTACTTAAATTATTATGTACCTATTTGAATAACTACCTAATTCTTATTTTTTGATGTTGATTAAATAATTAAATAACTTTACTGAAGTTTTTTATTTATATATATTTTAGTGTAAACTGTAAAGTGTAATATTCTCATTTCTCAATTATTTTAAATAAAATATGCGTACAAAAAAAATTTAACTACTAAAGCATACTTATACAAAACCTATATAATACTATTTCTCAATTTATATATTTATACAAAAAAATATATCCGCTATTTCAGATGCTTAACTAATTGTATGTGTATCAACAAATTAATTTTATACATTACATACCGATGATGCTTGCTTGATAAATACATTGGTCATTTGACCAAATACCAATGCCAGGACAGGAAAGCTTGATCCATGAATGACTGAGCATATAACACCAATAGACATAAGTACCACTTCAGCTTTGTTAGCATATCGAAACTAAAAATTACCTTGAATTAGTTAGGTTATGAATAAATAGTTAATAATTAATAAACAAAAAATATTTAAATTTATAAAAGTTCAAAATTAAGATGAATTTATTAGTAGGTATATATTATTTATTCATACATATTAGGTAGGTTGTAGGTACCTATATAAATAGTTATTTAATAGTTAATATTTGAAGAATAATTTATGATATTTCAATATTTGTACCATATATATTGTTACTATTATAGATTCTTAACTTTTGAGTTAAAATCACATTATCATTCATAATATAACTGTCTGAAGGTTCACAGTATAAATTATAAATAGATAATATCGTTAATATCAAAATATTTTGAAATTATCATTGCATATTTGCATATAGCTAAATAATAAATTTATAATATAAATAAAAGTTTTGAATTCCAATGATATTTGAATTATAACAAAAAAATTAAGTAATATTGTTTTTCATAATTAAAATATGTAACTTTGTACAAATTTAGATTTCAAATATTTATAATAAAGAAATGTGATTGTATAATTTTTTTCCATTATGAAAATATAAACTACTTAAGAAGAACATTGAATTAAAATTGTCAAACTTTAGCTATAAAAATCGAAAATGTTATAATTTTTTTTCATTTTCTACAAAATACTTTTATAGTTTGTAAATGTTTATGATTTTAACGAATTTTGTAAAAAAAAATTACTTGTTTGGCATATTTATTATAAAAAAATATGCTTATCTATTATTTTTACTGTTTTTATATGAATGTAAAATTAATTTCTGAGTGATCTTTCATTACATTTTCAATAATTTTAATTCAGCGTTTAACCCTTTATTGCGACAAATTAAAAAAAATTTAAATTCCATATGGTCTATAAATAGATTTAAAACTATAATAATATTTATAAAATCATAATTCAAATATTATGTAGGAAATGCAATTGCAAACATAAACGTTTGGTGAAAATGTCTAGTAGGTATCTATGGTTATTTGTTTTTAAATAAATTATAAATTTATAACAAAATTACAAAAACTGTTTGAAGACAAATTCTTACTTATTTATTTATTTTCTACTTATTATTACACTGTGGAAAAAATAATTATGTTATGTGTGATTATGTGAATAGGTTGGACTGGCTTTTCAAACTGGCCTGGGCTGAACAATTTTACCGGCCCTATTAAGGTGAAATTATTTTATATTCATATTAAAATAAAGAAGATGGGACTGGAGGACATGAAATCTTAATTTGTATTCCTAAATTTAACTTACATTAGAAAGGTGTCTATGATTTGGGTCGTAGCCAATTCGGCTCCCGTTTTACAAAAAGATAAATTTCCAAACGGCTCCCGTCAAAAAATGTTTTATGAACAGATAAATTTTCAAACGGCTCCGGTTTTTTACATCACAAGTTCATTTTCATTTTATACAGACTTAAAACTGTCTCAAAAGAGGTGTGGTTAAACTTTTGTTGGTGTAAACTAGTAGGTAAATTATAAAACTTATACTTACTGAAAAATCATATGTTGTGAATTTTTTATTAAAATAATATTAAATTTTAGTGTTAAAAAAAAATTCATGTATAAGTAGATATATAAAAAAAATCATACATTAGACATCTATTTAGTCATAATTTTTTTTGTATAACCCATACGTCATACGTGTTATTTCACTAGATGAAAATTTGACTCCTAATGAACTCTAGTTCTTTTAAAAATTTAAGTGTACCTACTGACATGAATGAGCTTTAATTTAATTTTTTTCTACGAGAGCCGTTTAGGTATTTACCTGTTTGTTAGACCTTTTTTGACGGAAACCGTTTAGAAATAAACAAACAATATAGACGGGAGCCTTTTGGGATCCGACGATAATTCGATTTTTCTTAAAAATATAAATGTAAGTTAAGATATAATTTATAAATTTATTAAACTCGATATCCAACATCCAAAATTTGATTATTTGGTTAGGTATAGTATATTAATATAACATTATGTAGATACTAATATATTCATACCTCATGGTCTCGTGGATATAGTTGATAACTAGGTCTATATGAGGATACATAGGCGTATGTAATAAAAATAACTTGATGCTTATACTTATGATGTCGAGGTTATGAAGGTCAAATCGCATTCATAACATTAATTGTGGCGACAAGGCAATGTTTGTGTGGTTAGGACAGTTAGGTAATATTATATAAATCGTTATATAAACAGATTCCACTGAAACCAGTTTTTTAAATTCTTTAATAATACTCGTGCATGATACTAGTAGGTAAATGATCACGATGGTCAGTGAGCGTCTATAACACCATAGCCCATATACCTGCCTACTGTCTCGAGAGGCTGAGAGTTGAGACCTAAGTCGGGAAACTAAAAATCTGACAGTCTATACTCTATTCTATACATGTATGTACTTCAACTGTGTTTTTTTATTAATAGATGATAATCACTGCAATAATTTTTTTAAGCTTTTATTTAGATTGATTAGTACTTACCAGGCTACTGATGGTAGGTTTTTTCTTTTCATTTTTGTTTACAGTTCTAAAACAATACATTTAAAAAAATACAAAAATAATACACGTTATATCATCTATTTCAAAAATTATTAGTTGAGATAAGTTATAAATATTATGATAGATTAGTGATACAAATAACTATGATCTACAAATTAAACTATATATTTCTAAAATTGCATTGAGGAAAATAAATACCTAACCTATACATAAAAGTTAAGTCGCACTAAAAACAATGTTTTTAAATTTTATAGAAAAAATTGACATTTACAATTCATGCAAATTTAAAATTAAAATGTCTACAAAGACAAATTTCGCATATATTTTAGATTTTTGATTTCAGTATAAATTACTTATGAGTTCAGCAACTTTGTATTAAATTGTTAAGCTTTAGCTATAAAAACTCAACATTTTATACATTTTCAACTGTATAATTTTGTCAAAATTTAAAAGACAAATACACGCGTTACCTACACATCATAGTAAAATCAATATGGACATACTGTATTCATCGCTCCGCTCAGAATCAAAAATATCAAATCAAATTATTATTCCTCAGTACTTAGTTTATTTATTAAATATTTTAAGAAAAATTTACCCACAACCATAAAAAAACTATATAAATGCCACTAATATCAGCAGTTAAAACACATGCGATTCTCAAGTCTCAACTATCTTAAGAGTCTAGAAAAAGAAAAAATGCCTAACCCCTACAACGCACAGTCCTGTCCATTCTTTTATTTATTTTTAGTTTTTTAAGTTTAAATACTTAATATACAATGTGTTCACCGATTTAGGGAACACCGAATTTCCCGGCCGGATTCTTTTTTTGGAATAAATCGATTTTTTTTTACAAATCAGTGGTATATAAATACACATTTTTCGATATGCTTAGAATTTTTGAAAAAATTTGATCTCCGCATGGGCAGGAAAAACTTTTTTTTTTTGAATAGCAACACCTATTTTGAATATATTCGGATAGGCCTATTTTTTTATAGCGGTTTTGATGCATCAACTATGGTTCTAAATTCAAAATTGACTGAATGAGAGCTGAGAGCCATGTCAATTTTAATAAATAGCTAGGTAATACATTTTTTGTATTATTTTTAAAAATGTTTAAAATCATTTAAAATTAGTTCTTATTAGTTACTTTTTGAATATTTGTACTAATTTTTTTTAGAAGTTTCATAAACAAGACTATCATAATATGTGTTTATAATTTTAACACTTCTAAAAAAAAAAACGTACAAATATTAAAAAATAACCAATAAGAATTAATTATAAATGATTTTATTAAAATTTATTAAAATTGACAAACTCTTAATCAGTCCAATTTTTAATTTAGAACCATAATTGATACATCAAAATTGCTATAAAAAATAGACCTATCCGAATATGGTGTTAAAAATAGGCGTTGCTATTCAAAAAAAAAAAGTTTTTACTGAGCATGCGCAGACCAAAATTTCAAAAAATTTTGATATGTACCTATCGAAAAATATGTATTTATATATTACCAGTTTGAGTGATTTATTCCAAAAAAAATCCGGCCGAGAAATTCAGTGTTCCCTAAATCGGTGAACACGCTGTATATTTACATATTTTGTATTTTATAATATTATTATTTTCACATATTTAGTATTCACATTTATAGGTTTATTCGATAAAAAATTGTATAATATAAATTATCTATAGTAAAATACGCTTATTCTACTGATAGCAAATATAGGTACCAAAATATAAAATATTTGAATACACATATATAAATATATCACTTATTGTTATGATTTATACACAAAAATCTTAGATAATATTTTTAATCTTATACTTTAAAGGTTATCACCTTTAAAGGTATTAGCTTTATTTTAAAGATTAAATTATAATTTATACACATTGAAATTATTACTGATATAGGTATGCTACGGTTAATTAGTTGAATTATTTATATGAATTAAACATTATTTAAGATTTTTAAAACAAAATTTCTATTATTACCTATAATAGGTACCTAATTAATAGCTATAAATATATATATTAACAGTATAATACGCGTTATGACTTATGAATTATAATATTTAGATTTTATAATGGTACGAGTGTACGACACGTAGGAGAGTAAAAATGTAGAACCAACATAATATTTTGGCTTCATTGAGGTCTTAATTATTACTCTAATAAGTATTAAGTAATAGTCTAAATATCTAATAACAGTAATAACTTATTCGTTAATAATATGGTCGTCATAATTATTAAGAAAACTTCCGAGTAAAAGATTAAATTATAATTAAATGTTATTTCATTTATTGGTTGTACAAAATATTGTCTTGTTTAAATTTTTTCATAATTCGATTAGTTGATTAGGTACGTTATATCTATAATAACTATTTGCACATAATATTTATACTAAGTAAATATTATGATTATTTAAAAAAAAATATTTAAAAAATACAATAAACATTTACACATATACTTACATGATACTGAATAAATTAATGAACAAAAGAAAATAAAAATAAAACAATAAGTGAAATGTATAGGTGGTGAAATTGGTATAGGGCTCTAGAGCAGGGTTCTTATTGACAATCCATATCGTGCATTTGAGAAGAAAATTTTACTGGTACGAGAAAATAACGCATAGGTATAATATAGCCACATTACGTCATATTACGGCATAGTTAAGAGGACCTCACATTCGTAAATGTTTTCTCTATCATACAAACATATTAAGGCATAACAAATTAATGTTCAACATTTTCAATTTTGTTTAGTAACTGTTAGCGATAAATTATAAATAGGTGCCTTATTACTAATTTTAAAGTTAATATTATATATGTTTTATGTTTTTATTTAAACTTTTAAGCAAGTTATTAAACATTTATAAGATAATTCAATTTATTTTTATTTGTATAGTTTTAATAAAACAGTTAATACAAATTATTGCCTACCTATATTAATAAGTAGTAACATTGATTAAAAATAAAATCAACAGTAAGTAGGTACTTAATAAGATTGGCTTCTAAAAAATCTAGTGTTACTTCACTGTTAGACAAATATCTACATAAGACCAAACTACCTATAAGTAATGGATCTAAAAGTAATAGGTACCAGGTAATTCATAGTAAGAATTTAGATACTTAGAAAAATATGTTATATTTAAGTAACCTAGGTAGGTACTAACTTACCCGTATTTTGTATTACCATCTAGTTTACTTGCTGAAACTTTTAATAATCCAACAGTTTCTTCATTTTTTTTACCGAACATGACAACTGAACAAAATTAAGATTTAAACAAAATAAAAAATATTCACCCTTTTTTACACATTTAACACTTAAAGTATATAACTTGTAATAAAAATTAAATATGTAAGCCAATAGTCTAATAAATGTTAAGTTAAACTAAAATAATTTACCATGGTTTAATACAAATAACAAGAATTTAATTAACGTTCAGTTGTGAACAGTGGAGATGCAAACGACAAAACGTATGTCTATATCATTTTCAGGTGATAAACTGAGTTAATAATTGGTATTTGAATTTCGATTACCTAGTCCGAGGTTTCAGCACATGTGTTATATGTAGGTGTAACTACGATGTTGTGAACGTACGTTCAGCTTATAACTTGATTGGTTACATTTACTTCCACAGTTCCACTACCTATGACCTACTGGATACTTGTTTTTTTACTTAAAACTACAGTATTCTATTTAGTAAATATATATATAAATATAATATTATTAATTTATTCAACAATTCACTCAAAATGTCTTTAAATATATATATATATTTATCTCTATTGTCTATATAGGTACTCTATATATTACAACAATCCCATACTCGGATATTCCCATGTTACATAGTAATAGTAATACATACCGATATAATTTACAAACTAAATAATATATAGGTATAACTATTATTTGTTTAATTTTAATATGTCAGATTGTTAATAATGCTAATTAAATTTTTAATAATTATTGATAATTTAGTGGTTATAAATTCATTACCTAGTAACTTTTCCTTTCAATTGTTTCGAAGAAAGTATACTAAGATGAAAGAACACCTATAACAAATAATGATAGTTAATAGTTATTAATAATTATATACAATTATTATAAAAATACTTATCCTTATAATATATTATAAAAAAGTGGGTAAGTGGGTACCGCTCTGCTGTACATTAGGTGCCGTATGTATCATTATCATATATATATATATATATATATATATATATATAGGAGTGTTAAATAAACAAAATGGTTTATTTGGAATCAGCTGAATGATGTAAAACGAATTTACGTAGGTAGGTATATAGGCATGACAAAAATACAAAATAGATAGAATTTTGTCATGGGTATAGGTACAAATTAGATTTCTATCTTATTTATATAAAAAAAGAAGCATGTGCTTTAAAATTCGAGCCCTATTAATTAATAATAGTAATAATACTCTCGTTCTATATATTATTATAATTTTAAATATACTGTTTTAATGGTTATAATTTTTATTGGGTACTGGCCACTGGGAGTGGGTAGCTTAATTAAAAACAATAAAAACTATTGTTTTCGAATTATTTTGTTGTTAGAAATAGTTCCATTTTAATAGGTGCCTATATGTAAATACTAAATAATATGCAATAAAACTTAGAAATTACAAAAACTTAATGCAGTCATCATGTCGTTTTTACAAAAACTGGCTTAAGAAAAACAAAAATGTATAGTTATTTATTTTTATAGATATTTCAAATTCAAATTTTGAAGAATATGCAAACAAAAAAATAAAAATATCTTACATAATTATTTATTACAATAATTCAAATAACATTATTCATAAGGATTTTTTGCAATTATGTAAATTATAACTTTTTAATTTTTTATACTGTACAATGAAATTTTCAAAATATTTAGATTAATTTTAAGCTATAATTTATACTACGAACCTATTAATACAATTCTATGTTATATAAGTATTGACCATATACTTATAAATTAATTAATATGTCTACGGTATTCATACTTACAATAATTGCTATTAATAAGCTAATTAGTGAGTACCTAATAACAGTAATAACTAATAAGTAATTACTATTTATAAATAATTAATATTATAATAATAAACGACAAATAACAAAGTAGGTTCATGTAGGTTGACCTATACCGCGAATTAGGTGCTAAAAGAAAAAGAAATTTTTATTAGCAATTAAAACATCCTTTGAAATATTATAGGTGAACCGTGGACTAAACAGTAAACGGACTGTTTCATACGCTCAGAACCGTTTTTCGAATTGTCATAATATGCATGGAAATATGATTGAAGAATGATTATATTTATAGTTAAATAAATCTCCAATACAATCACCTATAGGTACTAACAACGATAGTTAAAATTGATACTTTTACAGTTATACATATATGTTATACGTAGACTCATAGCCGTGCCGTGAGGGGGCCTAGGGGGCATGTGCTCCAGGCGCATGGTTTAAACTGTTTAAAGGGGGCGCCAAAAATATTTTTTTAGAATATAAGGGGGCTAATATTTTTAATTTTGCCCCGGGTGCTAAATCCTAACGGCACAGCTCTGCGCAGACTTCTCCAAGTTGTATTCATATTATATTCACAATTTTATTTATCTAATAAATTGAATTTTTAATTTTAAATTAAATGACTAATTATTAAGAACTGATTTTTTTAAATTTTCCAACTGTATCTTGGATTTTAAAAAAGGTATATGTAAGGGACGTGTAGTAAATATGCTACTAAATAATATTCTATGAGATATTCTATAATATTCAACCAACTTACCCACTTAAAACTTATTAAATGTGTTTTTATTTCTATTTTGATTTGAACTACCTTATACTTATTGTAGTAAAATACTAGTTGATATTAAATTATTATCCATTGGTTGATAATTAATCCGCTCACTCACTCGCTAGCACTATACAAATTATGAGTCGGCTGCCTCTGATTATCCCTTCACCACGCAATTGAGTATTAAGGCGGGTTTCCACTACATACGTGTACGTGTATAAAAATACTTGTCTGTGATTGGTTGGTATACATGGTAAGCTTGTGGTATACCAGAAAGTTTATACGTTCTTACCACACGTATAACCACGATACCATGAAGTTGGATCCAATTCAACTATTTCCGTGTGTTTAACGGTATAACTTGAGCGATAGCAGCAGTAACCAATTTTAAAATCTTAAAAATGCGTTATGTTATTATAATATTAAATTATATTGTTTTAAAAGTTAATTAAAGTGTATTTACACTATAGAGTCGAATCAAATTATAGTAAGTTTATGTACCTATAAAATTAAGTGCTTACCAATTACCGTGCTTACTAGAGTATATTTCATGAAGGACGTATATGTCAAAGCGTACATACGTGCGTCTTGATAGACGTCACGAATTAAGATATACTTATTATCTTAATATCTATATATTAATTCGTGATAGACGTGCACGTACACGGGAACGGTCCAGTGGAAACCCGCCTTAATTATAGTATATTATATACGGTATAGACTCCAATGTTTTTGACTAAATAAATTCATAATTTAACATATTCCGGTATCACACCTATATATAATATAGCCATATAGGTCATTGTATTATTATTATTTATAGTTTATAAACGTTACATTTCTGTAGAAATAATCTTATTATATAAAATTATTATTCCTAGTCGTTTAAATTTGGCGGGATATTTGAACAAATGATATCTAAGACCTCTTTGCTATCAGATGTTCATCACATCTTTGGTTTGTCCGTTACATTTTGTCACAACGGTGATTAAGCAATATGACCAATGACAACACGGTAATTCAACAATCGATTGCATTCGGGAATTCGGAATAATATTAATATGCGTAAGCGTAATGCGATTTCTTTTTCCTAGTTCTTAAAATATATAAACGTTTGGTGTTGACTGTTCTTACTTAACAAGCAAGTAGCAACTGCCGAGTGCCGACTACTTTTTCTGTTGCATTAAACGGTATATTGTTAATTTGAATTCTAATACGATATTCGACTAAATTCCCGTATTACTTGTAGTATTTATTGATATTTTTAGTAAATTATTGTTTATAAACGTGTTTGTTTTTCTTTTGAAATCCCAACACACAACTGACCGTTTCACACCATATATTGCATTATTGTTCTGCAGCCTGTAAGTTTCATATTCTTATTAAACAATGGCTCAGAACGTTAATCCAAGGCTCGAAGGTAGTTCGTCAAACTCTCCAAAACGCAGTGAAGATATGAATGATAGAATAGAATCGAATAAAGTTGTTCAAAGGTAATATTTATGTTTATAAAAATGAATACTTGTACACATTACACTTTCGTTGATTTGATTTTTATGAATGTATTACATATTTTTTTTTTAGATTGCAAAAAGAGTTGATGAGTTTAATGGTAAGTTAAATGATAGATTTTTTTATTATTGTTTCTTATTGGCTTTGTACCTTGGTATATAATGCTTTAATTAGGAATTTAAAAAGGTAACTTAAACTATACATGTATTATATCAGTATTTTGTACACATTTTAAAGGTAGGAATTATAAAAAAAGTTAGTATAATTTATCCTGAAATAAGAATTGTATGAAATTCGGATTCAAAATAAGTACATACTAAATTTGGAATAAAAAAATTATTTTATTTGTCAAAATTTAAAATTCACGATACCTATTTCCTAATCAACTACAATTCATATAGGTAAAATATAACACAAGTAAATTAATAAAACAACAATTAGTGGGGGAAAGAAATTTATTTGTCTATTTTAAAAAATATAACTTGAGTATATGGAATTATAACTTTATATAGTTTAGGAAATAAGCTATTTCTAGTATTTTTACTATGCTACTTGTTACACATATGCCTTTGTAGAATAGAGTATAAACCATTAGATTAATAAACTTTTCATAATTAGTTATGCCTTGTTATAGTAACAGAATTCCTTAACATTAATATTTTTAAGTTTATATAAGGTATGAGTGTATGACATAGTGAGTTATAAATTGTTATTTATTTTATATTACTCATGAATTTTAAAGAATAAAACCTACCTGTTTAGCTTTGTAGTCTCAATAAAATTGTAATTATGAATATAAAATACTTAACTGTTAATAAAGTATGTTTAATTTTAATTTGAATAGAATATATCATTACTTTGCATTAGGAATACATAGCTAAATATTTAGCCAAGCTAAAATATGTTAATCTTATGATTTATTATTATTTGTTAATTATAATATACATTTATGACGGAATAATGGGTTTTCCATAGTTGTTATTTAAAAATATCTAATTATTATTAATATATTTGTATATATTAAATGTTTATATTGTTGATTACTTGGTAAATATTAAATAATCAGTTCTGAAGCCTTATTAGTTAGGTTAGGTTATTTAATACTTTTATAGAATTTAAATTACAATGTTTTAGATGTCATGTGATGGATCAGTATCAGCTTTCCCAGACGGTGATAATCTTTTTAGATGGGTCGCTACAATTGTTGGACCTAAAGATACTGTAAGTTTTTATTCATTGTTGAAAAAGTATAAAAAGTAAATAATCTTCAATATATTATGTTTTTAATGTTTTAAGGTATATGAAAATTTAAAATATAAATTAAGTATGGAATTTCCACGTGGCTATCCGTATAAACCACCAACCGTTACATTTTTAACTCCTTGTTTTCACCCTAATGTGGACTTTGCAACTGGCTCCATATGCTTAGATATTTTAAAAGAAAAATGGTCTGCTATGTATGATGTCAAAGCAATACTTATATCATTACAGTCTCTTCTTGGAGGTAAAAATATATTTTATTAATTAAGTAGGTACCTAATGTTTCATTTTCATGTGTATAAAAATGTGATATCCATTAAAGAAGAATCTTAAAAGAACATTCCATTCACGTGTGTTGTGCTCCGTCTTGGATAGAATATAGTAAAAATCGTTTCATGCGGGTTGGTTGAGAATCACTCGGCTGTAGTGAATATTGTTATTATTTTTTTGAAACCAGAAGTCCAGAACTACAAAAAAAGTTATTTGTTTAAAAAAAAATTAAAAGATTTTAAAACTGTAAGATCTTTGTTTTTTGTATTATCGATATCAACAAATTAAAAACGATATTGCACATTCAATTTTCTCCTTTTTAAAGTGTACAAATGTGGTTGGTTGGCTGTTACTTAATTTGAGCTACAGCTATAGTGGTTTTTGCCCTCAAGAAATGGTTTTTACTATATTATACGTTTGTAAGACATTGAAGTGTCCTCTTATGTATGATGAGATGCGATTCAGAATAAAACATAAGAAATAATTAGTAGTGACATATTAGTAGTCATTAGTAATCTAATAGCTAGAACATTAATAATTATTCTACCTTATTTTACTATATTATTTAATATAAACTATTTTTGTTTTAACCTTAGAATTTAACTAAGAAATTACTGAAATTGAATTACTGGAATAATAAATTTATTTTAACTATATTTTTAAGTAATATCAGAAAGTATCATAGTTTACTGTTGTATGCTATTAGAAATATTTTTCATGTTTATTTTGCTTCGTATAATTTTTAATGTTCTTCTAATAAATTCTATAATTTGTTAGCTTTAAAGAACAACAATTTCATTAATTATATAGTAATATATAGTAAATATTATATTTAAATTACACCTTATACCTTTCCATATTATTTTAAGTTCAATGTAGGCGAGATTAATTAAAAAATGCTAAAGGATTAATATTATATTTTATTTGTTTATTATTTATATGAATCATAATGGGGTAGAAACTAATATTTACTATCCTTTCCGATTGTTTTGAACTTCTATAATTTGTAGAGTGAAGTTAGTTATTGTATTTTGTTGATGGTCTTTTGACTCTTCTGACTTTCAAAACTAATAATACATTAATTGTTTTAATTGCATTTAACTATTTTACAGAGCCAAATAATGAAAGTCCTTTAAACGTTAAAGCAGCCCAACTGTGGCCAAGACAAGAAGTTTTTAAAGCTACATTGTTAAGCACATACAAAGAATCTGAATCATCCCAATAAATTGTGTAATATAGAACTTATTTCAATGACTTAATTGTTTATTGTTCAACTTATTTTTTTTTTAGTTTTCCTTTAGTCTGCAGTCATCTTTAGGATTATTACTGTAAGCTACTTTAATCAGACGTCAGAAAAATTTAATAATTTTCTGTAGTTTATTATACTATTTTATTCTTATATTATATTTACGCTTTGGTTTATAAGAAAATATGTACTTTTTACTTATCCTTTTTCTTACTATATTAGATGTATAATCATATTTCTGCTTATTTAGCTGTGAAATTAAAACTACTTTATATTTAATTTATGACATGTACATGGGATTTAAATTATTTTTATTATTCATATTCCTACTTTTATCTGTTACAAATATGTGTAATATGTATTGTTTGTTCTGGGTTCAATAAAACTAATTATGAAATATAATATTCAATATACATGTCCCGATAAGTATATTTTCTTAATCTAAATTATATAAAAGACATTAATTGGTCAAAAATGTTTATTCATGTTCACTTCAAAATTGAAATGAATGAATGCTATTTCTTTGAAATGAGCTTTGTAGTTTAGTCACATTGAACTATTTTTATTTTAAATTAATAAAAAAATACATTTTTACTTAAAAAAAAATAAAGTCATAAAATATTCTTTAGCCTTAAATAACTGAAAAAATGTCATCTAACAATGTATAAAAATGAGTCGTGTATTAAATGATAAATTATTTATTAGTTGTATCCAAAATTATCATACAGTTTTGGCCTTCCAAATGATAAATTAGTGCTACCTTGTCAGAAAACAAATTATTTAGTTTATTATCACTTAGCTGTTCTAAAGTGATTCAGCTGTCTAGTTGATTGACATTAAAACATTTTTACTACAATTGGTTGAAAAACATCTTACAAGAAAAGTTGTTGCTTTGATTCTTTTAATTATATAAAAACATTAATGATTTTGCAATTATGAATTAGTAGAATTAGATATTTATCGTATAGTTTTATTCAGATTTTATTTGAAGCATTTTTCATAGTAATAAAATTAAACATTAAAACTTATTATTTGCATAGAACCTGGTCTACAACATGTTTTTTTTAGATATTTATAAAATATATAATATGTCAATATGCAATATAAAACGTAAAAATCAACATCACTTTTTTTCCGGTTTTTAAGAAGTACATTTTTGATAACTTCAAAAAATTCTAATAAGAGGGATTTATCGCTTAAAACGTTCATTTTAGCACATCGATTGTGATTTTTTATAAGCTATCATACGTATAACGTGTTTCGGTTTAACCCAATAGCCATCAGGTGTTTTGAAATCTTGTGTGAGGCGGCCCCACACAAGGCCTGGATAAACCGTTAAATATATTTTTTAATTTTACTACAAAATCGTTATCGCTGTGGAGAATACTGGAAACAGTGTAACGTATTCTTATTTCTTACACTTACAATTCCTCGGAAACTCAAAAAACGTCCAAGGACGTTAAACAGCTCGGCGATCTCATACAAAGTCCCTGGATGTGGTTGTGGGTAATGATTTTTACAGATGATACTGGGAACTCGGCCCGGCGCGGCGCCTTGGTTGAGTGGGGGTCTCGGTGTAATGTGTGAACCCATCATACAGGCCACAGACCCGAGGATTGCCGAGACCACAGTTAATTGAGCCGTTCGCGTCGTTGCCCGTCGGCTGATATTCGACGTTTTGTATTCTCGCAGTCTCGCGTCTCGAATCCCGACTCAGTCGACTCTTTTCGTTTTACCGGAGCCACAGGCGCAACATGTGCTTTTCGGCATTGTCGATCGAATATTTATTACGTTGTACATTATAGTTTTTTTTTTTTTTTTGGAAATAATAAATTCTACTTTAATTCCAGCGAAGTAAGTACCTAATAATTGGATTTGACCAATACATTTTTACCGTTGTGCCTTTGCCTATACTTGCGACGTTGTATGTATGTTTATGCATTGGACTTATTATACTTTTATTAGTACATTATACAGTTGTCGCTATAGCTGAACTTTGTGTGATATTATTATTGAACTCGTCGCTTTTATTACCGTCATTTAATTATTATTTGTATTCTGTATTTACACTAGGTATCAAGCTTGAGTTTTTCTAATATACTCCATATATATTATATACGTATATTTTGCCGAAAAATGGAAAACAACAACAAACACTCGCAGACCAACGGCTGTTTGCCAAGTATGTATCAAATCATTATTCATATATTAATTATTGTTTATTTGTTACTAAAAAAGAATAATAAACAAATAGAATGATATTTTTGAAGGATAATTTCTTGCCTGTCGCGACAAAATTATACAAAAGTAGTGTAGGTAGTTATTTTTTTCTGTATAACTAATTGGAATCAGAAATAAACAATACAAAATTTTTACATAATTTAATGAGCATTGAATTCTGGGATAAAATTTACCAAGTTTGTATCATTCTCTGTCAAATCCTCTATTGACTATTTATCTATGAAACATCTTGTCAATATTTGTTTTGCTGTTTTAAAGATAAGTTTGGAACAGACAGACACTTAAATTTTATTTATTTGTAAAAATTTAAAATAGTTAGATATATAAATAATTAAGATTATATATTGATACAAATTTAAATTTGATACTTGATAAAAATTATATTTAACAAGTATATTACTTAAAGGATTATAATTGTGTATGGGTATTAATGTATTTATCTAGTTATAATGTATATCATATTATATAGTTATAAATTATTTCTAAGTTAGGATACCTATTGATGGTTAAATTTACGTCTTTAATATTTTCAAAGTTATAACAGATACAAAATACATAATATACTTCAATTACCTAAACTACATATTATTATATTATATTATAAATAATAATAATAATAGTATTGATATTTGATAAGTAGCTACTAAAAACTAATCATTTTAAATATTATACGCTTAAACAAAAACTTTTTAATTTTTTAATATTTAATGTATACTGTTTTAAATTTACTTGTATGTTTTTATCTGTAAAGAGCTTCCATATTCTTAACATGAACAATTACAAAGATTATAATATGTACCTATTATATTAGCTTAACATTTTTAACATTTATTTTTGGTTATTATGTATTACATTTCAAAGAACTATAATGTTTAATTTTTTAATTTTTCTATCCTTTTGTTAAAAATATTTCTGTAAGTAGGTAAATTTGAGTTGAAAATACATTTATTTATAACTATTAGGCAATTATTTTTTAAAATTGTATAATAAAGTGTTAGATACTTCCTCCCCATGGTATATTTCTAATCTTATCCTTCACAAAGATTTAAATATCAAACCAGTTGTCAGTTTAATTTTAATCCAATATAAAATATTCCACTCCAAAATACTCCAATACCTAAACTCTTTAATCACAAATTAGCACTGTCTCAATTCTTGCCAATTTTCCTTGCTGTTTTTAAAGACGTTGGTGTCGGATCTTCAAGATTAAAGTCGCCGTCTTGACAAAAGGGTCTTATTATTGGATAACTTCTCTGACAAATGTTCTCAAGTTAAGTTTATAATTATTATCATATTTGCTTATTATACCTATTTATGTTTAATGATAATAAAAAAAAAGATCTTGGTAATTTTACAATATATAGGTCAGGGGTTGCTAGCGAGAGGTGACTCCCGAGCTACCAGATATCTTAATAAATATGGAAGAGCCAAAATTTAAAAAAAAAAGTTATATTATTAAAAAATAATACATAAATTAATATAAAATTTTTTTTTATAAAAGTATTATGATAAGATGCGAGCCGCAAAAGTCTGACGCGAGACCCGGTTTGGCCACCCCTGATATAGGTGATTGATTTTAATAATTTTAATGCTATATTCAATTTAAATAAGTACTTAAGTACTTAGATTTAATGTAATAGTTTTAACAGTAGAATACAAAAGTAAATATTTTCCCTTATAAATAAATGTTTAGTTAGTAACTATATTATATATAATATATATAACTTTGTGTAATACAAACATCAGTATGCTTGAAAGTTGTAGGCGGTATGGAAATGTAGGCTTTTTTTAAGGCAATTATCTTAAAACCCAAATGAGCGGGTTGATACCGAGCAATAGTTTTAGTGCTATTAAAAGTATTATATAGTATACTCCTACTGTTTCTGATATCACGTTTACTTGCATGATGTTAACATTTATCCCACAATTATTTATTAATTTTTTAAACTATAATATTTGAATATTTTTCTTGTTCAAAATTTAGTTAATTAATAATTGTTCTATTTATTTACACGCACACACACATATATATATATTAGAAACAATTTTTTATAGTTAACTATACCTATTATTTTAAGCTATTGTGACGAAATAATGGATTTTAAAAATAAGGATATTTTTTTTATATCAAACAAATATGTCTTCAAAAATATAATAATTTTTAAGATTTTAAATTATTGCTTTGCATAAGTTAAGTAATATTATTGGTCTAAAATTATGTGGTTTTATTAGTTTAATATTTAAAAAACACCAAAGTTCATACCTAACTAAAGATAGAAATAAGATCATTAAGTACCATGAACCTTACTTAATGATCATAAGTGATTTATGTTATTATTTTTTAAGAAATTTAATTTTACTGAAAAAAGTTAGACAATATTAGTTAATAATTACCTCGGTTAGGTTATTACCAATGAGTTTCATTAAAAAAAAAAAAAACAATTTTATCTCAAAACAATTTATTTATGATACATTTAATAATTTCTACCTAAGACAAATTATTGGGTGTAGCAGCATTATTAACTTTTTGTCAACAATTTAATCACACTACATTAATGTTAAAAATAGTAAAATATAAGACTTAAAAAATCCGCATAAGTGTTAAATATAATTGTATAAATCAAATATTCACCAATATTTAATGTTCAGTCTGTATCCATTATATTTTCATATTTGTAATTTTAATCAGATTTGTATCATAAATCATATCAGTAACACAAAATTGACTAATAATTAACAACTAATAATTATTTCTGAATATAATTTAGTAATGTACGTAATGATAGTAACGTACATAATGATTCAATTCATTGCTCTATATTTAAAATGTTTTAGTCTTGATACTTTTAACGTTGTTACCTAATGACATGAGTTATATTTTATTGTTTTTATTCGTAGAAATATAATATAAACAATAATCTATAACATTTTATAATATGTTTAATGGTACCTAGCACCTAGATAATAAGATTCTGAATTACATACATATAAATATAATATTATATTTTTAGAAGTAACAAATAATACAAATTTATTATTTAGTAATAAATCTTATAAATTATAATGGTATGCACTATGTACAATTGTACAAAAACATATTTCAAAAAAAATACACTCTAATAATTAATTTCTATTGTAATTTATAATAATCTTGAATTGTTAGGATTGTAATTTTGCTGTGTTGGTTGAATAAGCATATAAATTAATTTAAAATACTACTTTGACCTTAATAATATTTCTAATTATTATTACGCGAGACTATTCTCTGATGTGTTATCGTATACCACCAATTATAACTTGTTCCTATTAATTTGAACCTTGACTAGTAAATATGAACACTATTTCATAATTTGGTTAAGGTATCTTAACAATTTGCTACGTAATTCGTTGAAACTTACCAACTTGTAACCTGCTCCTGTGTTACATTTAAACTAGATGGTTACAAATTATAGTGAGAAATTACTTAAGTTACTTATATTACTGCAGGTGTCAGGTATCCATTTGAAATTTAGGTCTATTTAGGCATGCCCACAGATTCTCGTTAAGAATCCAACACGAAAAAATTAGAATAACATATTTTACACAATATTGTTATGAATCACGATTATCAAATCTATTTCTATGTGGTTATACCCTTATTCCTCGGTTTCTATACTGTATAGTACATATCTATTAATAATTTATATTTAAAATCGTGTATTTAAAAGTTCCACCAAAATAGTAAAACAGAAACCAGTTTTCAGTGTTTTCATTGAACAGTGCCACCTATTTCGTTACGTTAAAAATAGACAGGAATCCTGGAGCCTTTCTGTAATAATTATTATTAACATTTTTTTTATTCTTTTAAGAATTTGCAAGGCTATAAATTTTCTATCTATTTTTTTCCTTCTCGAAATAGTATCGTGTGTTTGTCATTACCTTTTAATATATTATGTATTCCCAATATTTAGTGTCTACCCACTATAATAGCAAGTAGCAACTGCTTGGAATTTTTTTTTTGATAATTCTATTAATCCGGATCCTCGATATTCGTGTTTTGAGCATACTTTGAATTGTAGAATTCTTCATTCTTTTAACAAAATACGTAAAAATATCTACAGTGTCTAGGCAAATACCAAATGCAAATATACAAGTATAATTGATAAATATTACCGATTTTATTTTTATATCTAATGTTGCGTTTTTAGAATTATTTTTGGAATAAAATATCCAACTATTAATTTTATGGTGATTACAACTATAATTTTTTATTGTTTTCGTTATTTTTTATCAATATAAAACTTGATTTTAAACTACTGTCGTTTAATATTTTGAACTTTTGAATGTGTTGGTATATAGGTAGTTACTACGATTATAGTATTGTTTATTATCTTAAACGGTGTAGTAGATACTAAACGTCTAAACTAGGTTACTTTTATTATTTCATACACGATTTTTTTTAGTTATATTATGGTCTAGCATAGAAATGTTCTCTTGTTTTTTTAATGTTTATGATGTGTTCGTGTACTTTTGACTATGAAGTTAGGATTCCTTGTATATTATCATTGTCTATTATGCGATGCAACATTAAAAATGTAGTTTTCGTTGTGCTTAATATTGTAGTTCCTTGTATTTACAATTGACCTGTAGACTATTATTGTAGTGTTATCTAACAATTTAAAATTGAGAATATTATATCTGTTAAGCCTTATATATTTTAATGTTGTACATATTTAGTTGTCAATATTTAGCATATTATATTATAATATTAAATAATAATTAAATGTAATTCATATTGGTTGATGACTGGTATACGACATTTATATTTATCCAATATTATTATAAATATTATAAGTATATTTGGTTTTGTTTATTTCATTAGAATAATAGCATCTCGTTTTACAATAATAGGATGTTACTAATTTTTATTAACCCGTATTACTTTTAAGAAGTCCAAAAATATACAGTCGATATTTCGATAGTAATCTTATTATTCTTGAATACCTATCTATTAAGTATTTTTTTTAGACAATACATGTTTAATAGATAATATGTTAAAAGTTGCAGGTAAATTGGTTTTGTTTGAGTGCGTCATTTGAAAATCAATAAAACGTTTATACACATACACATAAAATAAATATATGTATTATTAATTTAAACTAGTCGCGATATTTAGGCACAAGGTTAATATCGAATAAGTAGATAAATAAGTAGTAAATAAGTAAATCCAATATATTATATATTACGTCAGGGTCTAAAACTTAAAGGAAAAGGGACAACTTGGACAAGTCAATTTGTACACCTTATCTATCGTTTAAATCAAGGTTATTCTCTTTACCCCACTACTATTTTTTTTTTTTTATTGTAGCGCTTCTATTAAATCAATTCATCAACCCTTATATTGTTGTTTTGGCGTCATCAAAGTAGAGTTAACATTTTAAAATAAATAGTGATCAGGTCGTTATGGTATCATCCTTTTAGATTAATAAACTTTATGTAATAATTTGTTGTTGTTGCTTATGATATATTATAAAATGTCATTTTATCATGTTCAGAAATTAATTTTCTATATTTATCAATTCTTGTTTAAAAGTAGATTTCTTTGTTATATTTTAATTATATAAAAACATTAAAAACTATATACCTAATTATTGAGTTAGGTTTGTAGTAGTTATCTTAAAAGTTTTCAAGAGTCCTTGATATTTGTTTTTAAACTTATGATACCTATCTCTTAGTTTATAATAGCTAATTCATGATCTATCATATAATTTTTTTTTTAATGTAATTTCGCAGTATATCTTACATAGGTACAATATAATATAAACAATAACTATCAATTAATATGAATATTATATTTTTCTGATTAAAATAATTTAATATTTATTTTAAATGAGTAGAAAATTTAATAGAGTATTAATTATTTTAATTTGTTTAAATAAGTTTCAAAAAAATTTAAATCTATAAAATAGTTATTTTGAAAATATGTTACTATTTGTATTAGTTTTATATTGAAATTAATTACAATTATTGTGTTGAATAATTATACTGATTTGAATTGTTTGAATTTCAGATGGTCATAATAACATTAATAACATAGAAAAAGTTGCAGCAGACAAAAATATGAGTCCTGATTTAAATGGCTGTGATACAGGAGCTATGTTTGTAATGGAAGATGAAGATCATCAAACGGTATTACTTAATACACTTAACATGATGCGCAAAAGTCGAACATTTTGTGATGTTATATTAAATGTAAGTTAAATCATTGATTATGATTATTTAACTTATCGGGCCTTGTTAAGTTTATTATATATTTAATTAAAATTTGAGTATTTTAGATTGACATAATTTAAGCAATTAAGAAAAAATTATAAAATTAGAATGGTTAAAATTAAAAAAGTGGATTACTAAAAATTTGATATGGGAATTTTTATTTTTCATTTTTATTGAATAAATTATTTTGTTAATTTGTGGGTTGGACGGGAAGTGTTGACTATTTTGAAACGTAGACCGACCACCATGAGTGTGTGTAGGTGGGCAATTGCGAGTTACATGGTCACCGTGCTGTGTTGGCCAGCTCGAGTCGGTTTCTGATGGAGATGTTTAGCACTGATGATGAAGAAAAGAAAGGTTCACAGCGAGAAGCAATAACAACATATACACTGAATGCCACTGGTCCACTCAGCGATTGTTCTGCTGTTGAGAAGCTCATCGAATACACCTACACATCTCGGTAACGCATTGTCGCTACCATTTATTTATCTTACTAACGCATTACTTTCTTGATGTCTTAGTAGAAACATAAAAAAACTTACAAACTTATAATGTTTAAAATTTTGCAAAATAGAATTATCAGTACTTATGTTTTCCTTACAATAACTTACACTATTTTAATTCTTGGCACAAAGAATTATTAGATAGTATAAATATATATTCCATGAAGTATAATATTCCTATAGAAAAATTTTAACCCTTCAGTATGAATATTAAATAGTTGTAATATGTTACAAAATAATAATTAATTGTGTGTTATACACACAATTAGTGTTCGACTAAGATTTCTATAATCAGACCACCAATGTGAATATCAAACATTTTTTTTGGTTTAATCTGAAATAAATTGTCTTTATTTATATATTTACTAAAATAAAAATAAAGTATCAAAAATTTAAATTCTTTGTATTATTTTATTTTTAGTTAAAAATTATGTATAAACTTTTTCTTTTATTGATTCAAATAAGTAATATATTATTAAGAGACTATGGGATGGTTGATGCATGTATCAATAAATTAATTAAAATATTACTCTCATTAAAAATTATTTAAATGTTTTTATTTAATAACATAACTTTCTAATGCTATAAACAAATCTGTGCTTGGGTATCTTTTCACATTTAAAATTATGGTCGGTGTTAATTTTTTTTTTTTTTTTCACTAAACTTTTAAAGTATTTAAAATAATATTTGGAATATATTTTTATTTGATTCTTTTTTTGTTTTTTAGTCTGGAAGCAAATGTTTATCAAGTAAAATCAATATTTCAAGCAGCCTGTTATTTAAAAATGGACCGCATTGCAAAAGAATTAGCTCGTTTTATGCTGAAGTACTTAAATGTCGATAATTGTATTGAGATACGTTCTCTTCCTTGTATATCAACAAGCATATCTTTTATAAACCAAGTCAACTCATTTATATCAGCACATGTAAGCTTATTACTAATAAAAAACATTATAATAACTTTTATATCTAACTTAAAATTTTAGATGAAAGAAATTGCTGAAACATCAACTTTCCTTTCATTACCATGCATACAAATAGAAATTTTAAGTCAAACAAAACAAGAGATGTCTTTGAGTACAGGTGATTCTGTATCTCAGCTAGTATTAGATTGGATTAAACGTTGTTATGATGAGAATGAACCAGCAACATTCTTTAATGGTCTTATGGAAAAAGTAATATTTTAAAAACAAGTATTTGTATTAATTTTAAATCAATGATTTGTTTTTTTAGACATATATGTTATACTTGGCATTAGATAACATATTGCAGGATTGTTCAGAACTTCCATCTGGAGAGTTAAGTGATACTGAAATTGTACAAGATTATAAAAAATTATCCAAGAAATCAACGTCTATTCCAAAGGTACTATAAATGCTAAATAGTAAATATGTAATTTTTAAAAATAATTATTATATTTTTATGTTATTTGTATACTTTAGACTAGACGTAAAGGTCAACTACAACCAGCTAAATCTAGAGTATTGATATGTAACCGTGAAATGCATGAACGGAGAGAAAGTTTTGTTGATAGTGATTGGACTATACTTGGCGTGACTTGTGTTGGAGGTACTCTATTTATTCTTATTCTATCATTAATAAATCTTATTTCTATTTATTTTGTGTTTAGAACATACTTTTTCTGCTTTGGCTTCATTAAAAGGTCAACTGTGTTCTTTGAGTATAAAGTTAAAACTTAATGTGTCAATGATATCAAATCCACCTTCTACTCAACCATCACCATTGCATAGCCGAGCTGAGTCTCAAGAATCATTGCCTGATCTTTATTGTGCTCTAGCTCACATGACATCTGGGAAATGTGCTATTGGTTGTGCTAATCTTAACAACAATTTATTAGTATGTGGAGGTTATGATCGAATTGAATGTATAAAAAACGTAGAGTCTTATGATCCTGAACAAAATGTTTGGGAAACTTTTGAACCCATGTGTGAAGCACGTGGGCGGTTTAATATAGCAGTATTGAATAACAAGGTATATGCAGTTGGAGGATGCAATGGAACAACTGAATTATCTACAGTTGAATGTTACGATATGATTAAAAAAAAGTGGATTCCTGTGACTTCTTTACCACTTGCTAGATCAAACACTGGTAAATAACATATTTAATGAAAAACTTTAATAAATAATGTTAGAAGTTATCCTTTATGTATATAATTGCTTAGGTGTATGTGAGCTGAATGGTAAAATATATTGCATTGGTGGATGGAACGGTCAACATGGAATTAAACAAAGTGATGTGTATGATCCAAACACAAATAAATGGACTAGTATTGCTCCATTGCAAACAGGTATGGTTTACTAAGATACAGTAATAAATTAAAAAAAAAAAACTGAATTGCGAATTTATAAACCAATTAGGAAGAAACCAAGCAGGTGTATGTGCAATGAATGGTAAAGTGTATGTGGTGGGTGGTTGTGACACTTGGAATTGTTTAAACACTGTCGAGTGTTATGATCCTGAGACAAATTCATGGTCATTTATTAAACCAATTATTACTCCTCGACGTGGTTGTGGACTTGCGCATATCAAAGGTTTACAAATAGTTTTTTTTTATAAAGTGTACAAACACCACCAAAATAAATATAATAACATATTTATTATGTTTTTTTAGGAAAATTATATGTTGTGGGTGGTTCTGATGGAACTCAATCACTAGATACAACTGAAGTGTATGATCCAAATGAAAGAATGTGGAGTCCAGGTCCAAACATGACTACTCCACGTGCAAATGTAGGAGTTGCTGTGGTTGGGAATAGATTGTATGCTGTAGGGGGATTTTCAGGTAATTACCATCACATTTTTGAAACATTTATATAAAGTTATATTATCTATAATTTATTTAATTAATAATAATTATTAAATATAAATGTTATTTTTTTAAAAAAGGTAAAAAATTCTTAAATAGTATTGAATTTTTGGATGAATCCATGGATGAATGGACCCGATTTAGTCCAAGAAATAACTGTTCAAAATCAGCATCTCCACTTCCCACAACTGATACAGTCTGTAATTTTAATGATTGTGAATTATTAAATGGTATCTCAGAGTAAAAAAAGAAAATCACTTCTTTTTATACATACATATTATATATTATTATTTTTTTTTTGAATATTTTGTATTTAAATAATATTTATTTTAACAGAGTCGTTATTTTACAACACTCACAATAAATTCCCTATCTGACCCATAATTTGGGATAATTGGAAAAATGATATATTATAATACCTATTACTTTAAACCAATCATACATACAGAATAAATAATGTATAATCTTTTGATTATACTTGATAAATCAATAAAATATATTATTTAAAAAATAATTATATAAGTGGGAAAATATTCAAGAAGTACTTCAATATTAATTAATTAAAAAATATTTTAACTCATGAAAGTTGTTTTTAAATTCCATTCCTGTGTCTCATTACATAATAATACTATGTATCAACACATGAATAATGCAATAATATATAATTTAGGTCTAATTATTGTCAATTTGTTGTAAAAAAAAAAAAATTAATTAAATTTTTAAACATGGTATTTATGAACGGTAATTAATATATATGTGTGAATATGATTAATTATGGATGTTTAGTTGTTAGTAATTAATATATTTACAAATCCAGTTTCGACTGAATTCGCTATTTACCAAATAATTATAACAATTTATTTATATTACAGTAGAACCTCGATCATCTGAACTAATTTGGACCTCACCGAGTTCTGATAATAGAAATTAAAAAAATATATTACTTGTACAATGAATATAGAATTATTATTACATAATATTATTGACTTATTATTATACACTACGTATTATGTTATTATGGATAATAGAAGGTTCGTGTAGTCGAGGTTCTAATGTTCTTGTGGTCAAGTACTTATTTAAATTAACAAATGTTTGATGATTTAATTTTTAATCTTGAAATCAATTTCTTAGGTAAAAACCCTTATTTTCAAGAATAAAGTATCTTAAAAACCATAAATCCTAAAATATTAAATAAATTTTAAAATACTTGTGGTTTAAGAGAATTTACTGGGTATTTCATAATTTATTGTAATAGATTTAGAAAATACATTTAATATAAATTAAATACAAATATTGTTATTAAGAAACAAAAAAAACCTGATTTATTAATTATGGAAAAACATCACTTGGTTTAGTTCCTGAATGTATTTTATTATTTAAAAAATAGATCATTATAAGCAATAATTTTAAAACAGAATTTACTATGTTAAATGATTGTCAAGCAATTGTATATTTTTATTTATTTGATTGGTTTTAAAAATCATTGAAGTTGAGAATAAAGTGAAATGTGTTTAATTATTATTCATTTGTCTTATTATGAAATAAAATAATGTCATTTGTATTTTTATACTTTTTTTTTTATAGTTCTTTGGGCTAGGGAATGGCAAGCATGTCGTATGTGTCACTAATGTATTAAATTTAAATTAAATGATTTATCATTGCATACAATTATGTTTCTGAGCTCTTTTGACAACTTATTTTCATATACAAATTATTAGTATTGTGATTAACTTTACTAATTTGCTGACATAGATAGGCATATAAATAGTAAATACTAAAAATGGAAGAGAGAAAGAATGTACTTATGCTCGTGGGAGATTTATTTTTTCTGGTTTGGTACATATATTATAGTAATACATCAAATTATATTGATAAAAGTTACATGTTACTACAACATGATTCAAAGTGTAGTGATCGTTCATTTTAAATACAGATAACACATTGAAAGCTGAGCTAATTTAATTTATACTCAATTACTTGAAACATCTTAATTGGTGTTATATATATGTGTTGGTAATAATTTTGTCTAGGGATAAAGATGTTTGCTTTTGAAAAATTGAATAATTTTATTAGGAACATCACTATTGTTTTTAAACTTCTTTCCTTGGTTTTATGTAGATAACGTTAAAATAACATATTACTTTAAGAGGTTATCTTATCCCTTGGCCCTTGCTTAGAATTTTTATTGCTACAATTGTATCCGATACTTCAAATGTAAAAGATAATTCCATCTAAATAATCAAATTAATGCAATAAGACATAAGTTAATAAAAATTCAATAACATAACGTATGTTTTATAAACATCAAAAATATTCTGTATTGTGGTAACGGATTCTGGAATAGTTCATACTTTAAGTCTTACAAAACGTTTAACTCATAACTTATAAATTAAAAAATAATATACTATTTGACGAAAAATAAATAAAATATATACTTAAATATAGTAAATTTAAAGTTATACAGTTGAATTACAAGTACTATATTGCTGTTACAAAATGTTAATACATTAAAAGATTTTGGGATCATGGAGTTAGATACATAAATATTATCTAAATTCAAATGATAATTTGGGACATTTAAAATATATAAATGTCTGTAAAAGATGTAGATCACTTAATTAGTTTATTTGTACACGAGTCAAAATATACGGGGCTTGCTGTACTTAACTAATAAAAAATTATTTCATGTGATATTTTGTTTGAGATCATACATCGCACTTTTTAAAATTTAAGTTAAATTATCTAATTAAGTAGTTACAACTAAATTAATAGATAGAAAATAATTATTAACTAAGTAAATTAGACAGTGGTAATTAAAATTGTCAAGTTTCTATATAAATAAATAAATAAATAAATGATTTAAATACATTAAAATAAATAACTGCGCAATATGTTAACATGTTAAAATAGATAAAATATTAAGAACACTTTAGCCAAAGATTTTATAGCAAGAAAAATATACTGCTATGTACATATATAAAATAATATTTTAAATTAATATCTACATGAACACGATTTTTATCCCCAAAGAATTTGGAAAAACTTTACATTTTTTTTTTTTTTTTTATAAAACTTGACTTTATACTTAATAGCTATTTGTATAGGATCATACAAATTATGTTTTAGTCAGAAACTAAATATACCATATTACATATATAGGTATAATACATATTTAAATGAAATTTTTTTTGTACATTCATAGGGTATGTAATTTTTTTTTTTTTAATTTTTAAATACTGTTAGTCATGGTACGAGACTGATTGATTATAAAAACACATTAAGGCCACTGGGTAGGAAGTGGCGACTAATTTTCGTCATACATCATCTTCAATGTCATTTTTATAAAATGTTATGGAAGCAATATGCTGATTTTGCATAACTTCAAACACCATATCTTGGTAACCATAGCAAAATGTTGATCCAAATGGATTGGTAGAATTTTCAGATGATCCACGATTTAATACAACAGGTCTTTCACTATGTTTTAGTCTTTCAGATATCTCGTCCCATTTAGTAAATGTATTCACAATAATTGGCTTTGATTTTTTATCATACTTTTTACTATCATTTGATAGATTGTATTTTGATTTCTCTGAAGTTAGAGCAATGGAGAATTCGCATCTATGATATCTATATATCAAAAAAAAATCAGTAGTTTTGTCACAAGATACAAATAAAATATTTTAAAATTTAAAAATACTTACATATTGAAATTATAATGACCAGGAAAATTGGTATGAACTATAAATTTTTTTATCTTGTGCGTTTTGGCATCAAAAAGAATATCCTGTAAATTATTTTCAAAAATATTGAATTAATCTTTTAAATTAAGAATATTATGCTAAAAAGATACTAACAAAACCCAAAGTAAAATAATTGAAAAAGTAATCCGATCTTCTGGGAACAGATATGTGTCTATGAACATTAGGTGAATGTATTTTCATTTTGTCCTCAGATTTATAGAAAACCTGTGATGGGGTACCTAGCATAGAGGTAACATCTTGACATGACATTCCAAAATTAATTTCACGATTATAAGTGACTTTACGACCACGGTTTGAACCTAGATAAATTAGATAATTTCAAATTAATGATTATTCAAATTCAATTTTTTTTTTAATATTACCAGATCCTTCTAAGTATAATTGTATCAAAAATCCTTTAGTATTTTTAAGATCTCTTTGTACCTCTAATCGTTCTAAATAAGATAACCCTTTGTAGCAAGACAAAGGATGTGATGGAATATTTAGTATATCTTGACCAGGAAGCGGACTCCCAGAGAATATAATAACACGACTGACATTTGGGGATGTTCCACTAGCAAATTGCAAAGATCCAAGTCCACACTGAGCGCTTCCAGCCTGAAAAATAAAATAACAATGTTAATAATACTATAATAGTATAGGCATTTGTTGAAATAGTTCAAAAATATTAGTTATACCTGAAATTTAGAATCCACATTAAAACAAAATGAAATTCCTCGAAAGTTTAATGTAAATGTTTGTTTTTCAGCATCAAAAACACCAGGATGAGTAGCACCAAAAGTATGTTCAACTTGTTGAATGGTGGGCATCACTTCTGGAGCGTTAAACACCATACCACTATAAAATAATAAAAATGAAAATAATATAACGAAAGGGAATTACTTATGGTATTTATAAGTAGAACATAAACATTTATAACTATGGATGGTATTGAATACTTGCCAATATTTTAGTTTAATATTTTTCAGGTTAACAATTTCAATCATCTGAAAAAATGATAATGTTAAATTGGCTAGTGTTATATGACATAACAGATTAGTTTACCTTTAAACGTTGATATACAGGATGAAATATAAATCGAATACCATCTTGAGGAAGGTCTAATATGAGATCAATATCTAAAGGGTTCTGTATAATTTTAAGAATATATTATAAAAGTTAAATTATAAAATTAATAGAAATTAGTTACCTTATCACTATACAAAACTTGAACCCCTTTTATAATGCCAACTTGAGACTGAATTATTGCTACAGCTTGACAAAAATGCATACCTAATATTAAAAACATATTGAAGTAGTTATTTTATTATCATATTTTTTAAATCTAATTTTTTTCTTTTACGATTGTTTAATTATAAATTAAAATTAAATCAGAGCTTTAATTATAAAATATAATAGATTTAAAATTTTTAAATTAAAGCAAAATATAATAATTTAGAACAACAAACGCAATTAACTTCGGGCAGTTGTATCACTTTTTGTAACTTAAATAGCAAATACCAATATTTAATAACTTAAATACCTATTAAATATTAAAATCAGTTTTAAAAATAAAATAATTAAACAATTAAAATAATATATAATATCTAATATTGTATATACAAATATCTGTTTTCTAGAAATTATTGAACAACTTTGTTTACCAGTAGAAGTAAATATAATATTGTTTAACCAAATAATTTATGGTTTGATGTAATAATAAATATTTCTTTGTCAACAAGTTGTAATGCAATACTATGTATAATATCTACACAGTCTTTTGTTCAATTATTAACTTCTAAATGGTATGGTGTTTTAAGACTCCACAAGTTTTAAAAACAAAACACAACTGCAGATATTAATATTATTTTTAAAAGTTACAATAAACAAACTAAATAAATCATAAACTCTTTAACTAATTAACTGTCCCAGATCTGTGTGTTTTATATAAAACCTCCTTGGGTTATAGATGACATTGTATTGAGTATTATTAGTAGTAAACTGGACAAAACTAATAGGTACTATATCATTATGAATAGGTACTTACCCAGGACGAACTCCCATTGTTCACATCCCAGAGACCTTTCAGGCACGACGTCCAACGTTAACATTTTTCTTTCGCACCTAAATTACCTAACACTGTAGGCGAACAAGAAAAATCATAAACGCTAACACTAAACAATATCGAACTAAAACACGACTGCGCTAAAGAGACGTCCGTCTCCGGGAGAGAGAGTTATGGCAATGGCATTGGCATAGGTGCATAGCCGTCAATGTCCGTTTGTGGCCAACAACAAAAACTAATTGTGAAAAAAAAAAAATTGTGCAAATCCCGATTGGCCTTTAAACAGCGGAACAATTATAAATTAAAATTGCAACAGCGCGAGAATTAATGATCAAAAACCGAGCGTATTTCATACGATTCTATCAAGTATAAATAAATCAGCTGCTGCTAACTGCGAAATAGCCTAATGAAGAACACCAACTACTACGCGGACAGTACTACGGCGGGCACACATATACGTATATAATATTATACAACTCGGTCGCGTAATCAGTCTATGGTTGTCGGTAATCAGCTGACGGAATATAAACAAGGCGTAGATGTGCGGGCGGTGGACGTTGCCATGAAGGAGAGGGCAGCGGTTGTTTTTGTTGCTTTGTTGTTGTTTGCAATCAAGGTGTACTACTGTACTACTTACTACTAACAAGTAACAGTAGTAACTACTTTAACTATTAACTAGTGCCGCAATAACCGGGTGTGTTGCGTGTGTTAAACACACGGGCCCAGGGCCCCAATCTATAATGGGGTCCAATGATAAAAATGATTTAAAATGACGTATTTTTTTTATATTGTTGTAGCTCAAAAACGAATCATTGTAAATACTTGAAATTGTCATTAAATGTTTATGTTAACGTTATCCATAATATACGGTTTAATTTTCAAAATATTATGGCTTTTTTTTTAGCTATTTATAGACAACGGGATTTTTTTTTTGAAACGTCGATAAAATAACTTTGGATTCTCAAAAAAACTTGAAAATTGAATATAAAATTACTAATGTCGTTTTTACTGCAATTACAAAAAAAAAAAAAAATCAAAAATCGTTGGGCACAATATTTTTTATAAACGTTTAAAGTTCAGATTTGTACGGTCTGTCAAAATCGCAAAAACTTGCAAGTAATTTTGTAATTAAATATACATAAAATTGTTTGTATTTATATCTAAGGTTAAAAAATTCAACACGAAGTTTTCCACAAGTTTTTCTTTAAATAGCTATAGAAAAAACTCGAAGCGTTATTATAAGAAAAAATTTTATGAATTTAAAATTTTTATTTATTTTTTTATTTAAATTTAAAATGAATAAAATAGGCTATAAATCATTATATTTATTTATTTTCAAATACTTCTATATGTTCTAATTATGTAAACCTTATTTTGTATGAGTAAAAACTCAAATTCCAAACTATGTTTACAAATTTTAAATAATTAATTTTACAATTAGTTAATTTTTCATGAGGGGGTGGGCAATAATTTTATTTACATACGGGCCTAAATTAGTGTAGTAGTAGTAAACAGTTGCTGTACCATATTATTGTTATTATAATTTATAATTATGGTAAAAATATATATACTATTATTTATTAATATCCACTTTGTTGCAACTTGCATTTAATTTATTACCTAGTTATTACGTAACAACTACGCTTATTACCTCGTTGCCGAACTGGAACCGTCGTCGTCCGAATTGGCCAGTGGTGCACTGTGAATTGTTGATGGTTTGGTTGATGTAATTTTTTTCGAAAGTATTGTATTTATTTTATTAAAATATCAACTCGTGTAATAAAAAAATAAAATGAAATTTCTGTAAATACCGTAGAACAGTAAAAACAGATTCATAGTACCTATAAATAGAGATAACATCGTCCTATATTATCCTAGAACGCGAAACAGTTGGTCTCTCCGCCGTCGCGGCGCTACATCGGAAAATTAGAATTTTTCACGTTCCTAGAGTTAGAAACTTATACTATAGTATATGTTTTTTCGCCGCGACAAATCTTACGATATAGGGCAGTTATTTGCCACGACTCGCATGGACAAGATAATTTGGCTACCAAAATAATTACAATAATAAATTATGTTTCTGTATATATAATAATATGACACTGTCACATTGTCACACGAGGTTACAATTATAATATAATAACACAGGGCCCCGGAATAATAATAATAATGATGTATAAATAAATAAATAAATAATACAAATAATAATACTACAAAATTATAATTTCTCATATACACAATTACTGACTTAACAGGAAAGTATACAATTTATATATATAAAAGGAAAAAAAAAAGAAACGACCTGATTCCGGCGGTGGGTCGATCCGACGATCCAATTCGGCAGTCTTCACTTGTACGGTGAAATGTGATAAATAGTTTAACGAAGTAGGTAAGTATTATGATCGTATCTTGTATCGAAAATATGGCCACGGCGGTTATTGAATATAATATTATTAATTATAACGACCAAAAAAAAAAAATGGTAAATTATTATTTTACACAGTCATACATATATTGCGGTCGGGTCGCACAAAAAAAAAACGCAACCATAGAAACCTTTGACGATATAAAAAAAGGTCGTACTCGTGCGAACTCGCATAAAGTTCGAGACAAAATACGTGGTTTTTTGTGTTACCGGGCGCACACGTACGCAAAAAGGTGTCGCACCTACCGCGGCAACAACACGCACACACCGATGTCGGGCGAAAAGAGAAGTGCCAAAGGTGTGAAAACGACGTGACAAAGTTGACGCGTCGACCCGGAACGACGGCGACAAGACGCGGCGATCACAACCGACCAGATAATGGCTCGTGCCGTGGTGACCTTTGGTCATTGAAAAAACGCGCCAAGAGGGTCGGTGTTCGAACAGTATACCTATTATAGAACGGTCTAACGATTATATTATACTATAATTAGTACTAACTACTGTCCGTGTCAGAAACTAAATTAATTATGATAAACTAGAAAATAATATATACGAGTATAAAAATAATAATAAATGTAAAAAAAAATCATGATAATTTATGGCAAAATTAAAAACCGTTTGCGGCTCATAGTAGCCCTTAAGCATACCGGCCCACCGGGAAGTTTCCCGGTACCCCGATGGACCAATCTGGCCCTGTAGTTGGTTAATTACAAAATATGTTTATCCAATAAAATTTGTCAAATAATAAAATATGATTAAATTATAAAAACTGTAGTATTTTATTTAAGAGTTTAAAATACATCTATTGGCTGTTCATAATATTTTGTTTATGTCATTTTTGTTGTCAAGGTAATATTCTAAGAAATGTACCACGGAGACAATTCTTAATTCACTTACTGTTCATACTTGCTAGGTATCAGACCATTTTTTTGCAAACAAGTTTTCGTATACATACATTTCATTTTCTATAGAAATAGAAATATCTAGTTACCTATGGATCTAATCAGAAATGGTATTGAAGATACATATTATCCAGATGTGGAGACAGTTATGACGTCGGTCGAAGCCTCAACGTGTGAAATTGAAACTCCCGATCCTGAGATTAAAAATGTCGAGTTGGCGGTTCCGGTGGTGTGCCCAGACGAGGAACTAATAAAGAGGCTTTTACTAATTGTTATCAGAAACATATACCTAATAATTTTTGTTATTATATTAAATATAGTAATAGTGATTATAAACCTTCTGTAGAATATTCTGGTCCAAACGTAGCTCAAGAATTTTATAAATGTATGAAAGATGAAGAAATACTTATTTCTGAATTATATGATAAAATAGTTCCTATAGAAACATTGAATGCAGAACAATTAAATAATTATTATAATAAATCTGATAAATGTTATATTTGTAAAAGATGTTTTTCTGATTTACCTCCAATGTTAGAAGTAGTATGTTTTGGTCGGTTATAGCTCCCCCGCAAATCCTGCAGATCCCATTACCCCGCCTACCCTATAGTCTATCGCGTACGCGCCCGGCAGTGCCCCTCCCCTCCCCCTGCGTACGCGCCCGGCAATGCCCGGCAGTGCCCATCCCCCTTCTCATCCATGACCATCACGTACACACCTAACCATCTATACATACCCCCTCACCCCCCCATTTCATAAAAAAATATCTTGATAAGTATTGAATAAGTAAATTAAATAATAACGTTTAAAGTATAATATGATTGAAATATTATATAAGAATAAATTTCTTGATATATATTATGATATGTTTTATGATATTGTGAAATATGAAAGTATACAAATATTAATTAC
>VUJU01000319.1:13160-76626 GCA_009835225.1 Aphis craccivora | reverse complement strand
TTAACTTTTTACCTCTATAATGCACCAAGGATATTCACTTTTACATCGGAAACCACCCCCATAGTTTGAAATTGGAGCATTATTTCGACTAGTTATGCTGTACACAGGCACAAAAACAAAAAAAAAAAAAAAAAAAAACACACATCATTGTAAAATCAATACATTCTTCACTTCGTTCAGAATCTAAAAGTACTATTTATGTTTAAATATTAAATAACAAAATACGAAATATATGTATGAATGTCCTCTATGTTTGAAAATGTAATTTTAGGACAAACCAAATTGATTAATAGCTAGTTATATAATTTTAAAACCAAGTAACATGCATCTAATATTTTTTCTATTAAAAATAGAATCACATATATATATACTAAGTACCATAAACTTGAAATAATAATAAGAAGAATATAAGGGATGGGGATAAGAAAAAACAAAAAATTAAAAATATATTCTATTAAAATTTGCGAATTCAATTAATTTACATATTATTTAAATTGTTTAATTAGTTCCCAGTATGGCACCTCAAAATATTCGTGCTGAAGCTAAAAGCAAAACAGAACTTTCAATAATGTGGGAACCACCTCCGTCAGAGTCTTGTAATGGGATTTTAATTGGATATCACGTTGGATACCTGTCGACGGACGATAAACAAAATCCTACAACACCAACGGTACCACACAGCCGTTACATCATAAAAACTGTTAACATTAATGCTCAATACAGTGAAGACTTTGTCATTAGTGGTCTAACACCGTATACAACGTATTCAATTGTTGTACAAGCTTTTAATAGCAAAGGTGCTGGACCATTCTCAAAGCCTATTACAGTGCAAACTGACGAAGGAAGTAAGTATTTTAATTCCAATTAAATGTTATAATGATAATATCATAATATCATGATATTCGATCAGTACCAACAATGCCACCCGAAAAACCGACGTGTAGATCTTTAACATCACAAAGCATTCAAGTATCGTGGGATTTACCACTACCGACGGGGCGTAATGGTAAAATACAAGGTTTTAAAGTATCATATCAACCAGCAGAAGACTGGTATGGTAAGTTTATATATCACAATTATATATATATTAAATTATTTATTCGTACAGTTGTTACACAACATATTATAAGGAATTCTTTTCCAGAAAAAAATGAATTTGAAACAAAAATTACTACTATACAATACACGACAATTCAAGCTTTATTGAAATACACAAATTATAGCATATCAGTCCTTGCATTTACAAGTAAAGGGGATGGAGTTCAAAGTGATCCAATTTACTGCAAAACTGAAGAAGACAGTAATGCGATCATTGTTTTTTCCGTTATCGGTTTACACACAAAGCTCATTGTGTTATGTTTGTATTTTAGCTCCTTCAGTACCAGCAGATATCAAAGCAGTAATAAGCTCTATAAAAACCATTGTTGTATCTTGGCTTCCACCAGTTCGTTCAAATGGGAGACTTACTGGATATATTTTATACATATCAATTTTAAGCGGTCACAAAGATGTAAGTCTTCTATTATATTAATTTTATAAATTACCCTAATGATTTAAATATAATTTTATAGTCAAAACCGATAAAAAAAATACTTAGTCCGTCCATTGAAGTTTTCGAAGCATCAAGAATCATTGATAGCGCAAAATACCAGTTTTGGGTTAAAGCATTGACTAAAGTTGGAGAAGGCGAGAGCACTAGAACCATTACTGTACTGCCTACGATTAAAATCCCCGCTCAGATAGTATCGTTCAGTCAAGTTTTGATTATGCGATGGAAGAAAAATGTAACATTAAGTTGTAAAAGAGTAGGTTTACCGTATCCTCAACCAATATGGACAAAAGGTGGACGATCAATCATTTCGAGTGGAAGATATCAGGTTACATATCACACATTTCATTATGATTTATTTTGATATTAATATTAAGGTATCTTATAATACTCACATTTAGGGTAAACTATATTAGATTAGGTTAAGTAATTGTATTGATTTATTTTGATATTAATATTAAGGTATCTTATAATACTCACATTTAGGGTAAACTATATTAGATTCGGTTAAGTAATTGTATTCTGCAAACATAAAAATAAAAAGCAATATTGCTTGATATAATATATTTCTTATATAATTTTTTTTTTTTTGCTTATACTCCATTATACAACATTTTCAATAAATGATACGATTCAAATAACTAATTATTTTATTTTTAAACAAACATAGTTTTAATTCATTTGAAAAATGTATTCTTCCATATATTTAAAAGAGATTAAATGTTTATGTTCTCGTATTATCTAATAACTATTTTTATAAAAAAATAATTTTTGTGGGAACATATACTAAACATCAATTAAGAACTATGCAAAACAAATTTTAATATTATTTTTAAAATTATGAAAATTATATTAACGATAAAATATCTTAATTTATGGCTTTTACTTATGAAAACATAATTAAAAAATAATTCATTTATTATTTCGTGCTATTGAGTTATGGTAACCGGTAGGTATAATGGGCATGCATATTTCTTTTAATTTTCCGATTTTAAATTTACCGTTTCTCACTTTAGATAAATAAAGATGGATCGTTGGTTATACACGATTTACAACATTCAGATCGAGGAAACTATACGTGTGCTGTGGAGAATACACACGGGAAAGATGAAATTTCATACGCTATTCATGTTAGAGGTAAACCTATAAATAAAATAGTTATTATAAAAATATAATTGTTTATATCTAAATTATTATAGTACCACCGTCACCTCCGAAGTTAATTGTGTTTTTAGAAGAAACTGATAGTTTACAACTGAAATGGACGGATACAGCTGAACCAGACATACCAATACTAGGTAAGTTTATGTATTAGTTAATTGAATAATCAAGTGATTAATTAAGTCAACTAAGATAAACTTTAAAAGTGTAATAAATTATTTCATTGCAGGCTATATAATCAATTTTAAACGTGAACATGGAGATTGGGAAGAAATTCATATTGATGCAAAGACACATTTTCATATATTACAAAAATTACTTTGTGGCACAAGATATCAATTGTATATTACAGCGTACAACAAAATTGGAACGGGTCTACCATGTGACATTTTAACATCATACACTAAAGGCTCCGGTATTTATTTATACATTTTATGCAAATGGCAGTTGACAAAATTATATAAAATAATAATATAACAACTAATGAGATAGTTATGTATTTAAATACATAAGTGAAAAGTTAATAGGTAATTATATATAGCAAGGGTAGCAAGGCTAATAAATAAGCAAACAATGGCAGTATGGCACAATGATTAGGATTGTGGTTTGGAGGCTGTAAAAAACACATAGCTGTGGTATGGTTAGGTACAGTTCTTGTTTTAAAACTGTAGTATTCCTTGTTACGTATTAGTATTTAATGCATCTGAGAACTTTTAGAACCTGTACTATAATGAGATCAATGTAGTGTAATGGATTGTAAGGTCTTTAATTTGAGTTACATAAGCATATGGAGAATTATTCTTAGAATTAGTTTTATTAAAAATGATATTGATATTTAATTTATAAAATGATATTTAATTAAACTCATCCAGATTTAGTAAGTTTCAAGTGATCTATCAAGGTAGAAACTAGAAAGTATATTTCATCTTTTTTGAAGTATAGCATAATCAGTTACCTTTGGATTTAGTCATCGAAAAGAAGAAATATTTCTTTATTAAGTTGTTGAGTTTGATAAATTATAAAAAAAAAAAGCGGACAAGTGGGTACCGCTCTGCTGTACATTAGATTCCGTGTAGATCATTATTAAATATTATAGGAGTGTTAAATTTGAATCCAAAGATCATTGTATACAAAAAACGATTCTGAACAAAGATATTTTGTCAGCCTAGGATATAATTTCCAGTGGTTGGTGAAAAAGGTGGTTTATGTTTTAATGACCTGAATACATCAAAATTTAAGTTTTTTTATAATTATTATTAGCTAAATTTATGGAAAATCTTGTATACAATTTTCAACTCTTAGCTACTTATACAAACATTTTTATGAATTATACCAACAAAATAATTTGCAAGTATTCAGGAATTTGACGAATTTTTGTCAATATTTGAACTTCAAATGCTAATAAAAAAAAATTGTGCCTATGTATTCTTATCATTTTTTTAATAACAATAAGAATAACTTATGAGTAATTTTGTATTAAATTGGTACAAAATGTACAAAATTGGTCATCCAAAATTTTTTTATCGACACTTAAAAAAAAAAGTCTCATAAAAATCGATAATTTCAGTGGTCTATTTATAACTCAAAAAAAGTCAAAATTTTTTGAAAAATTAACTGTATATATATATATATATAACACTGACATAAACATTTGGTGGAAATTTCATGTATTTACAGTGATTATTTTTTGAATTACAACCATAAAAATAATCGATTTGGTCGAAAACTGGTTTTGTGTAAAAATTCCCATTTTCCGTCATTTTTTTTTTTTTTTTTGTTTTTCTTGATTTTTTTTAAAACTGTTGGAAAATGTTAACTTTTGACCTCTATAATACACCAAGCATATTCACTTTTACATCGGAAACCACCCCCAAAGTTTGAAATTGGAGCATTATTTCGACTAGTTATGCTGTACACAGACACAAAAAAAAAAGAAAAAAAACACACATCATTGTAAAATCAATACATTCATCACTTCGTTCAGAATCTAAAATCAAAATCTTTAGTCAGAATGTTTTTTTATAAGCATTACAATTTTTACAAAATAGACCATAATCGAAAAAATTTGAAAAAAATGATAATGTTTTTCCCGGCGCTTTTGAAAACTATTGGGAAATTTAAAAAATGACCTCCCCAATGCACCAACTAGATTCATTTTGCTATCGGAAACCACCCCCAAAGTTTGAAATTGAAGCATTATTTCGACACTTTCTCGTGTACACAGACACACAAAAAAAAAAACACAACATTGTAAAATCAATACATTCATCGCTCCGCACAGAATCTAAAATGTATTAGGAACTGATTTGGAAATATATTATATTGCAAATACAACTTAAATAAATAAAAAGTGTTAACCATTTTTCATTACTGTAAAGTGACCGAATTAGGTGTTTTGACTTTTATATCATTAAAATATTTTAAAGTTGAAACTACTTCTTTAATAACTACCAACATAAGGTTTGATACAATACCTATGTCTTTCTAAATAAGTATGAACATTTTGAAATATATATGTATAATTTAATCTAAAATTATTATTAGCACACACAGTTGTAACAATTAAAAAAATAACAACCGTCAATATTCAATAACAAAATTATAACAATACATACATTTTTACTTCTACAGTGCCTATTCCACCTGAATCACCAACTGAAGCAATAACATATAATAGCTCAACAGTAACAGCCTGGTTTGATCTATGGGGAAGTGGAGGATGTGATATATTATATTATACAATCGAATGGAAACAACAAATATCTGAAGAGTGGATCTCAAGTGATGGCAGTAAGCCTGTAGTTCCAAAAGAACGTATGTATACTGTTGAAGGTCTTGAGCCGGCAACTAAATATCAATTGAAAGTCATTGCACATAATAATATCGGTTCATCATATGCATTGTACAACTTCACCACTCTCACGATTGATGGAGGTATTTTTGAATATCATTTAAAAATTTTTAAAAAATGGACAATCTTATTTCATGTATTTTTACAGCGACTGTTATACCGTTTGATTTATATACTGAAATAGCACCAGAAGAAGCTTCAGTATTTACATCAATCACAACTGCAATATCTTTGATAATAGCATTAGTTGTTGTATCATCAATCGCAGCATTTACATACTATTATAAAGTAATGAGTAAGTAATTTTCAAACTAAATATTATGTGACCAAAGTTTTTTAAATTTAATTTTTATTTAGAACGCACAGATGAAGAATCAGTTAGAGATCAAAGTCAACGGAGCCGTGATCAACGATATTCAGTCAGGGGACAATCGCAACAAACCTTAAGTTGTGATTCAGTAACATTTAAAACCGATTCAACTGGTATTATTTTTCACCGTGATTAATGTCATTACAAGATAATTAAAAAAAAACATTTCAATTATTTTTTAAAGAATACATGGATGAAATTTGTCCGTACGCAACATTTGAACTTGCTAAACAACCACAAGGTGAAAGTACATTTAGTGGTAATATTTACAGTGGACCATACCATTCAGTAAGAGGTTCATTTGTTTATCATCAACCTAAAGCGTCAACGTCCGAACAATATAATTTTGTTCAAGTAAACAAAATGTTATATTTGATAAATTATAACAATAAATCAACATTACTAAACAATTAAAGATTTAAAAAGTAATTTATCTGAAACAATTTCGTTTTAGAGAAAAGAACCTCAGTATACAAAAGTCCGTCAAAAAGGAAGAAAACTTAGAGATCCTCATTCCGAAAGTCAAGGTGATAAATAATTAAAAACATAATATATATATATATAATAATTGTAGTTTTATTTTTACATTCTTGATACACGCATCAAAAACTATTTTAATTTGAGTAGTTTCTATTAATTTAGTACTAAATAAGATGAATTTTAAACTACATGTGACTAATAGTTTAATATGGTTAAAAAATAAAAATTAAGGACGGGTCTGTTTCAGAATCAGACAATTTAGGTAGTACAGATTCTGAAGTAAAGCGGATTTTAACACTTCACCTGCCTATTTCAGAGTATGACACTCACGGTAGTGACTCTGACAATGGTGAAACAAGACGAAATCAATCAGCAAGCCAAGAACTTGTTTCATTTAGACATCGAATGAGTAGAGGTAAATTAATAATATTGTTCCTTAAAGTGTTTTAATGTTATACATTAATAATGAGTTTATATTAAAGAAGTGAGTAATGAAGGCACCAGCTCTTCGTCAGAGAATTCTTTAGCAGAAGTCAGAAAACCTTCTATAGTTCCTCCTCTTCGAAAACCTAAATCCAAAAGCCAAGTATTTACAAAAAGATCACTGAAAAGTAACAGTGGTTTTTCAAGTCATAATGATGACATTAATTTTAGGTATGAGTTGTAAGTTTTTCATTAATTTTCAATGGATTATAATACATGTTTTGGGTTTTAGTGAACGTTTAAATCCCCCGGCTAGATTTTCAGACTCCAGGCCAATGCGACAAAATGAGGGAAATGAATATGAACGTCGTCCAAAAATATCATCGCATCAACGAAGATCACCAAGAAGACTTACACAAGAGACTTCATTCCAAATAGATGTCTAGTCAATTTAGTTACATACAACGCAACATTAATTTATATGTATTTGACTAAAACAAATTTTAATTCCTACATTTTGTACTTTTGTTTATTGTAAGACTCAAAATATAATATTTTTTACTTTAGTACCCAATAAGTTTTATACCACTTATCGAAGAAACTTAACTTAAATTGAAATTTAATATATTTCAAAAATATTTTGATTTATAATAACATAGATTAAATTAATTATTTATATTACCTTTTTAAAAACAATTTTATAGTTTAAGAGTAATTATATAATTATTAATTAATTATAAATCTATTAACATCTCTATAATTTGCTCAAAAAAATGTAAAATCCCCTACCTTTAAGTTTCTATTATTAGAAACAACTACAAAACATGTTTTGAGTTCTTCTCTACTGTAAAAATATTTTTAATGTTAATTCTAGTCAAAACTAAAGATCAGATATGCCTAGTATAAATAGGTTTTACACATAATCAATTATCATAATATTTTCCATCAAAAAAACATATTGTTTATTAGTGCCATCAAAATTAAATCATAGAATAATAAAAGAAATATCAATTTACATACCTATCTATACCTATTTATATATAAAATAAGGAGCTAAAAATGATTTATATTAAATAAACCCTAAAAATTATATCTTAAAGATTTATTTGAACAAGATGTAATGTTTTAATGGATTGTTAACCAGAAAGTTAGCTTAAAATGGTACTATTATGTACTAACTAATCTAACTTATCTACTACATTGTACATTTAAACAATGTATAAAAATTAAGATAAAATATTTGTTTAGTCATTAATGTGTTAAACTAGTCATAATTAATATACCTATAATAAAATATCATAGTTCAACTACCTACCTATTAATTGTAATCACTTTTATAATTTTTTATGCATTTTTTATACTTATAAAAAATGTTTGTGTGAGTACCTACAATATAATAATATACATATATAGTACAATATAAAATCATTTTTTTTTTTTTATAATATTAATTAATATGTTTATGCTGATACTTAGCCAAAAATAAAATAGTTTTAGAGGTATAAAAAAAAATTAAAAAGTTAATTGTTAATTTTTTTTGTTAAAACAAAACAATCAACTAACGAAGTGCAGTTATCATAATGTGAATTATAACTGTATACCTATATTATATTATACAATAGGTGAGAAATTCAATAAATGTGTATTTCTTAAATACAGTGGAACCTCGATAACTCGAATCGATTGGGGGCGAAAAAAAATTCAAATTATCGAAAATTCGACTTACAGAAAAAATATAAAATACATAATGTAAGGCAGGGGCCAAGGCATTCCTTCGAGTTATCGAGGTTCCACTGTATTTTAACTTAACTGGTAATTAAAACTTAAAAATATTATTTTGTTTTAGTATTTAACTGTTTCCAAATATGGTATGAATCTTATTTTGATTTAACAATTTTTATAACTATAAAGTATAAATATTATTTAGCATGTGTATACATTATGATAATATATAATAAATAATAATATACTAAATCATTTACTTTTATTGTTTAACTTTAGTACTTACCACTTAGGTGAATTCCATCATTATTATTCCCAGTTAAAAATTATAATGTTATAAAATGTTAATTATGTATATGTTGTTGTAATTTTTTTTATTTTATAATGACGTTTGTATTAATAGAAAAATGATTTATGTAGAAAACTTTAATAAAATGTTCTGATTTTTTAAACATTTTTGTACAAAATAAAGTCGGTAAAATACATTAAAAAGGAATTTTTCATCATTGATCAAATACTTAAACCACAATTTCATTTATTCTGTGGTTGAACTATTCAAAATTCCACGGATATTGTATAAATATCTGTGCAAAATTCAATGTTCCAATTACATAGGTTTTATATTTACCATTGAGTTTACTTAACCATGGTTGCCAACTATTCAGCTTAGAAAATTAGAACTTCCCAGAACAATTTGTAATAAGAACAAAATATAATTATCATTAAAAAAAAAATAATATATATTATTTATTATATATTATTTATATATATTATATATATTATTATTTATTTATTTTTTAATATAATTTGTAATTAGAACATTTTGTAATAACAGTACCGAATATTGAATAAACGTTTGCTTGTTTTTCTTTAATTTGTGTTTTGTTTGTTGTTACAATATTGTTCAATACATCATACGGTGGCCACTGACCTCCTGGCAGTTTAATTTTCTAGTTTATATAACACTACCTATAAATTTTTTTTAAGGAAAAATATGTTATATAATATTCAGCATTTATATTACATATTTTATACTACACACATATATTAATTGTATGCATAAATATCACATTACGATCGGTATGGACTGCACCGATCATCAGAGTAGAATTATAATGTACAATGTACATCATTACGATTGTCGACGATAAAAGTATACAAAACACGTATTTATGTGATTATTCATATTAACAATACATAACATTATGTATTAATGTAGGTAACCCGTATCTTAATACCTAGATAGTAATTTTTATTGAGGGGTGGAGACTTGACATTTTGACAACCGCCCCCCACCCCTTGAGGTTAGATCAAAACCACCACTACGTCAGGAAGTATAATAATCTGCCGTAGGTGGATTGCACTTTCGAAAATCGATTTACATGATAATATCTTGACTCTTGAGTCTTGATTGATAGCTAGACAGACGTTTTTGGAAATCAGTTATTGAAAAGTAGAAATGTTTTTTTTTCAAATTCTTTTGTTCCCATCACGTCAAATGTAAATGCACAAAATAGGTATGAATGGTATGATTTTATTTTATATACAAATTCTGTTAAGGTGTTTTTATTCTTATTCAAATTATATTAATTATTTTAATTTGTTCGTATTAACAACATTTTTATTACAAAAACCAAATAGTTATTTCGGAGGATGTTTGAACACCCTAAACGGCCAAAACACCCCCCTGTGTACAGTGTACGTCCCTGGGAGAACAGGACAATATTAATATCAGCTGTCGAGTGTCGGGTATTTTTATATTAAATTAAATCCTTACAAGGTTTACAAAAATGCCAAAAGCCAAACTATAATTATATTATGTTAACCACGAATTAAAAAATATATATATATATGTATAAATAACCATGAACTAAGATTAATTATAAATAATAAAATTATAAATTATATTATAAGATTATTAATCTATAATCTATAGAAATAATCATTATTTTACATAGATAATTATTATATATAATCTATGCAGCAGCTGTTTTAGATAGTTTGTTAATGGCATTGATATTAAACGTAGTTTTAGCACAGAATATTATTCTGTGGTTTTAGCTTAATATCTATGGTTAATGGTTTGTTATTTGATAGCACTATCAATTTATAACCATAAACAAAAATAGAAACATTGTTATCTACTCTTGATAATTATGTTATCAATTTATCTCATACTGTACCCGGTATAAATTCGGTTGCTTAAAAAATTATAAAGTAGGAATTTGAATATTAGGTATTTAGGTCGGTTGTCACTTGTTAAAGTTTCTGCGTTTGATCTGCACTTGTTCGTTTCAATTTCAGTAATTTAAAGAACTTAAAAAATGGATTTGAAGTGTGTATCGAATATAAAATGTGACCAAGGAGCAATACGTTCTGTAAGATTTAATGGTAAAATATATTAAGACTATAACGTGTTCAATTTTGTCTAGCTTACTGTTATTTTGTGTTTAGTGGATGGTGAATATTGCCTTACGTGTGGCAGTGATAAGAAAATTAAACTCTGGAATCCATTTAAGGAGTTATGTTTGAAAACGTACGCTGGCCACGGAGACTGTGTAATGGATGCATGTGGTTCATGCGATAGCAGGTGATTATATATTATTTCAAATAATACCATCTTGATGTAAATGTTGATATTCATGTATGAAATCAAATACATTTAAACAATTTTTTTTCAAGCGAATTAGCATCATGCGGGGCTGATAAATCAGTTGTATTATGGGATGTATCAGATGGAAGAGTAAAACGCAGATTACGGCAACATGCTGCTACAGTGAATTGCATTGAATATAATGAAGATTCTTCAGTTGTGGTGTCAGGATCGAATGACAATACTGTTTGTTGTTGGGATACTAGAAGTCGTAACAACAGCCCAATACAAGTAATATATTTATTTCAACAATTAGTCCATATTTCATTGGTTTTTATTGATAGTTTTACAATGAGAATATTATAGTTTAAGTAGGTTATGAAAAAAAAAAAATGATTAAATAAGTTATTTTAACCAAAATTTTAAAAATAACATCAAAAACCATCATACTAGAAAAAATGAACATTTAGTCCAATAAATATATACATTTTCCACTAATAATAAGAAAATACTTATTCATTTATGTTTTAATTTACCAAGTATTTGTTGTATTTACACAAAATATTAAAACAGCACTAATTTAAAGTATACAATTTACTAAAAAGCCCATATTTTTGTTATTGTAAATTCGTGCACATACTATTATAGGTTTTAAAAGAAGCCAAAGACAGTATTACTAAAGTTTTAGTAATAGGCCATCAAATTATAACGGGTTCCTTAGATTGTTTTTTAAGAACTTATGACATAAGAATGGGAAATTTGGATGCTGATTTTATTGGAAGTAAGTAATGTATATTTAAAACTAACCATACATATTAAAACCTTATTCTTTGTAGAGCCGATATCATGTATTAGTTCAACACAGGACAATATGTGCACTTTAGTAAGCTGTACAGATAGTACATTGAAGTTAATGGACAAACAAAAAGGAGAATTATTGAATGAGTATGACATTTTATATCAATTTTTTATTATTTTAGACAACATATTTACATAGTTTATATATACAAAAATTTTTGCAGGTATACAGGTCATACAGTCAGCGATTATTTTATAGAAAACTGTGTATTTCATAATGATAGCATAATAATAAGTGGATCAACCTGTGGACATCTGTGGTGTTGGGATTTTGTCAGTGCTAAACTTATAGAGAAGTTAAAACCTAATAACAACGTTTCATACACACAATCCATTAATTCAATTAGTACACACCCCAGTAAAAAAGTATTATTAGCATCATGTGGGCCTTGTATTAGTCTTTGGTCTGAATAATTATTTTTAAATTCATATATAGTTGAAACATGGTTCAGAATATTCAAAAAGTCTTTCATTTTTGCTCTTTCGAGCTGTAATATCTTTCGGTGTATCACCTGTACTGTTTGATAGTTTTATGTCAGCTTGAATACCAGGTTGAGACATTAAAAGTTCAATCAAATTATGTGAATCAGCCAACTCTGCTACTAAATGTAGAGGTGTTATACCTACAAAATAAAATATTTATAAATATATAATTACAATATAATGTAATAAAAAGAATGTATGTATATAAATCATATTTTGATAGTTCTAATTAAACTTTACCACCATTAGTTGAAGCATTTATATCAGTTCCGGCTTCTATTAATTTTTCAGCACATTCTACATTATTCCATTTACAAGCCGAATGTAATGGTGTCCATTGATCAGCTGTCCGAGCATTTGGATTTGCATGATTTTCTAATAAAAACTAAATATAATGTATAGGTAAATAAAATGTTTACAAATATAATATATTTATTCTAAGAATACCTCAACAATTGATAAATGATTACTATAACATGCTCTGTGTAAAGCTGTATAACCATCTTTATCATGAACATGAACTAAGTGAGTATGTTTTGACACCAATGATTTGACCAAATCTAATTTGCCTTGTTCAGCAGCCCATAAAATCTCCCTTTCTGGAGCAGCTAATTATACATAAACATATATTACATCATAATATAATAATAAAATAATAAATATATTTGGTTTGACTCATCATGGTAAAGAATACAGTACACAGTAACAGTATTATATTTAAAACTATTTTTGAGACATAATTAATTAAGTTCTTATTAAAATTGGGAATAATTGCAGTTTAACTACCAAGAGATCTTTATGATTTTTTTTTTTTTTTTGAAACGTATATATTTCAATAATGAATAAGTTAAGAACGATGTCGCAAAAAAAAATTTATTATTTTAATTTTAATTATTTTGGGAGTTTTTTCATGTGCACACAATGATGTACTTTCTAGCCGTACATCGCGTCCATAACCAATTTTTCATTGTAGCAAGTAGTAACATTAAGATCATAATTTATTGAATTAGGTTATCGAGTAATCGGTAGACAAATATAAATGAAACAATTCTTCTATAGTTCTATGATAACTAAGTATACTAACATAAATAGTTCAAATGATTTTACTTAGATTTCAAGGCAAAAAACAGAGCTAACAGTTAAATAACAAATTAACAAGTGTAGTGGCTCCTTTCGAAAAACTAGAGGTCCTTCAGATATGTCGTTGGATAGGGGCTCACACCCCTCCCTCCAGGGCTAAAATAAATAACCTGACGGGAAGAGCATACACGCCCTTTGGGCAGATGGATAACCTAACTTAACCTCCCTTCACTTACCGACTCCAGTCACCAGACTCAATGGCCTGTTAAGTAATATAAGAACCTATATTAGAGTGGCTTCCTTCACCTACCAGCTCCAATTGGCAGACTTGAGGTCTGTATAATTTTAATTTACATTCCACTTAATATTACAAGTAAGTAAATGGTAAAAATGTACAAGAGAAAAATTATCTGTTGACAAAGAATTATATACTTTTGAAAATGATGTACTTTCAAGCTGGTATATAGACTCGTTATTAAACATTGTTAACATTCGTACCATGGGGATCTGGATCTTCATCAACATCATATATATCTTGTTCCCAAGCACTTGGTGTATGTGGTATAGTTTCAAAATTGTTAGCTAATAAATTTTGTTCTTCTTCAAAACGATCATTCTCCTCGTCAGACATTTTTAGAACTAAAATAAAAACGAGTATTTTTTTTTGTAAGTAGAGAATATTAAAAGTATATAACACAAGTTAATAGATTTCATTTTTAAGACTTACAAAGGGTAGTATTTTGAAAAAACAAAATGTTCAAGTAACTATTATTATAAAACTTGCAATTTGGAGTAGGAACTTTCAACTTATGTATTCCAGTAAGTATTGTAGTAGCTGCTATTTTTCATCGATCTTGGTCGGTAAAACAGACAAGACCTCAGTCAGAGGCTAATAACTCCATGGATGCATTTTCCATATCTGAGTGCTAACACTGCTATAGGTCTATAATTACGGTAATATAATTTTAAGTGTACAGAAGAAATATAATATTCTGTGTTTATCACGAGACACAAATTGTCCACAATTAAAGATGTACTTAAGAAATAAGAATTAAGATAGGTATATTATGCTTAATCTTTAATCCTGTCACAAAGTAAGATATTATTATTCTAAAGATTATAAGTAGGTAAAATGTTATTTTACATTATTTCATTGTTATTATCATTGTAATCTCTTTGAAGCCGTTAAGTTTAATTTGTTTGACGAATCTCATGAATCCGATAAAGTAAGCCCTAAATATAAGGTTATGTTTTTATTTCAAATTAAAAATTGATAACTCAGTACTTAGGAGTTACGTTTTACAGATTTTATTTTTGTAAATTGTATTAGGTATTATTAATCATAAATTTATAACCATTACTTTTTATTTTAAGTTAGATACTATTTTAATATTCATTTTTACTTTTTATAACTAGGTATTATATTTTGTTCCAGGTATAATTACATTTTTATAACGTGAACCAGTCCGGAACTCAAGTTATTGTTAGAATTATTTTTACTACCTACTAGATTTAATACATTAAAAAAAAAAATTTGTACAATAAAAAAATCAAATATTAGTAAATAATGAGCGACTCTTCAAATAGTTCGGAATCTAGAACGAAGAAGAGGATTCAAGAAGCTAAGAACAAAGCTAGACCAGGTATTAAGAATTAATGAGAAATATAAACTGTATAAGTATATAGTGGGTATATTAATATGTTGTGTAAATGTATTTGTATATAAATATTTGGAAAATTCATGATCCTTATAATTAAAAAATTCAGTTTAATAGATACCTCAGGAATTGTATTTTTAAAATATCACCATTCAAGACATTTTAACTACATTGATACATTTTAATTCACTCAGTTAACTGTCATTCAAATATTTTTGCTTATTGATAAATAAACTTAGGTAACATATTTCCGTCTTAAAACAATAATAATTGTGAAAATATTTGTTATTTTATTAATCAGTATTTATTATTAAATTATAAAATTAACTTTTTTAATTTTTTTTAATTTAAGACTGATTCTTTCACCGAAACAAGAAAAATTTGCCATTACTCATTTGTAAGACAGCTAAAGAAAAATTTTATTTAACAAACTAATGACAATATTGATAATTTAATTAAAGTCTTAGACTAGTAATGATAACGATTTGTAATGTATTTTTTTCTAGAACTGAGTGATAAATATGCATGGTATGCCCATGGTTATGCTGACAATTTTAAGCTTTTTACAAAAGTACATGATAATGTAGAACGCATTGACGTAGAAACTGTGAGTCCTGAAGTATTTGTGGAGAAATATGAGCGACCCTATAAACCAGTTGTGATAAGAGGATTACAAAATAATTGGAGAGCATCTTATAAATGGACATTAGAAGTATATTATACTTGAATTGTTTATAGCATAATAGTTTTAAACATTTTTTTTTTCATTTAGAGAATAGGAAAAAAGTACCGTAACCAAAGATTTAAATGTGGAGAGGACAATCAAGGATATAGCGTAAAGATGAAAATGAAATATTTTGTTCATTACATGAACAATAATAAAGATGATAGTCCTTTGTATATATTTGACAGTAGTTTTGGTGATGTAAGTTATATATTTATCTTTTCAATTAACACATTGATTATACTAAATGAGATAGTTCAAGGAAAATACATTCTTTTTATTTGTGCTTAGCACAAAATGAACAAAAGTCAAGCTCACTCTTACCAGCAGATACTACTATCACTACATTCTCTATAATTATTATGTATGTAACAGTTGTCATGATTGTCTACTGTTAAAACTCTTAAAATTAGAAGTCATAATCTTTATTCTAGTAAAAATTTTGAAAAATATTCAAATAATTCATCTGATAAATATTTTAACAGAGACACAATCATTGATTTTATTAATTTGGTATATACCTATAATTATTTAGTAAAACATAATATGTAAATTTTGTATACAGCATCATCGAAGAAAAAAATTATTAGATGATTATGATATACCCATATATTTTCGAGATGACTTATTTAAATATGCTGGTGAAAAGAAAAGACCTCCGTATAGATGGTTTGTAATGGGCCCTTCTAGATCAGGGACTGGAATTCACATAGATCCATTAGGTACCAGTGCCTGGAATTCATTAATTACTGGACATAAGAGGTAATGTTTGTTAAATTATTATTTTACTTATTTGAGAAGCATGTTAATTATAGAATGTTCAATTAGATGGTGTCTGTTTCCTACTCATACTCCTAAAGAACTGCTCAAAGTCACTTCGGCTGAGGGTGGTAAACAACGTGATGAAGCTATCACTTGGTTTAAAATCATCTATCCTCGTACTCAATTGCCAACTTGGCCTAAGGATTGCTCACCAGTTAGTTTTAATATAAATATTTGACAATTTGAAGTATCTTTTAACATTGATGTATACATCTAATAAACAATACCGTAATTAAAAAATACATTTATATATTGTTTGTTAATACATTTTTGTGTACTTTAAAAATTGTATATGTTTCTCGTATTACCAAAACAATTTTTTTTAATTTTAGATAGAGATACTTCAAGGCCCTGGGGAAACTGTTTATGTGCCTGGTGGATGGTGGCACGTTGTACTCAACTTAGATACTACTATTGCAGTTACTCAAAATTTTTGTAGCCGTACTAATTTTCCTGTAGTATGGCACAAAACAGTTAGAGGACGACCAAAATTATCACGTAAATGGTATAAAGTGTTAAAAAACAAAGAACCCGATTTAGCAGCAGTAGCAGATTCTGTTGACTTAAAAAACAATACTGGTCTTGCATCGGATAGTTCCAGTTGTTCTAGTAGTTCTAGTAGTTCGAGCAGTTCTAGTGATGGAAATTCTAGTGAAGATGATAGTGGACAAGAATCTCTGCATGCGCATAAAAAAAGGTATTAATCTATTATTCTATTTATATTTTTAATTTTGATAAGTTGTTTAATTGCAAAATAGTAACATTCAATGCAATCATTTTTCATATGAATTTCAAACATTTCAGTTCAGATGAAATTTCAAAGTTAATTATTCTATTAACTAGAAATAATATTTTCACTTTAATTATAAAATAAATAAGTTTTTCTATGTGAAAAGATTTCATCTTTTGATTACTAATAGCATAATAATTGACTATAATATTTAATTTCAATTATTATACTTTATGGGACTTGCAATATTAAACTAACTAATGGTCACCAATTGGGAAACATACAATGGGGTTTGGATTAAGTTATGTAATACCAGTGCTTAAAAGTCAACTTGAACATCCACTTCTTCATAAATTTAATTTAAAAATATTCACGTATTATGAAGTAGGCTAAAATTATATTACAAAATAAAATTCAATTTATGATTATAATTTATTCTTGTTAATATTTACTTACAACCTCGCCCATAAAATGTTGCCATCAGTGTAGTCTATTCATAATTGATAGTATAGCATTATTCATGATTAATGAATATTATTTTTCACTTTTGAAAAAATACTAGTTAGTTGTAGTATTAAATGAATGCTATGTGTTATAACTATTTTATTTATTTTTAGATGTAAATTGTCTTCACCGAATTAAGTTTTAAAGAGTATGTTAAGTTTCAACGACAAGAAACTGTTTGCGAATTTATATTCAGAATAGGGTTATTAATTGTAAACAAAGTATTCTATTCTTTACATATTTTTTTATTTAATTTTATGTTTACTAACCGTACTCGCAGTTTATTCCTTAAGTTATGAAATAATTTATGAATATGTTAATCACAATAATTTTCATAACAAATTAAAAATATCAATATAAAAAAAAACTGTATTTTAAATAAATTATTTTGACAATATTGTGTATATTAATTTATAATCTTCCATGATATATACTCCTTTTTTTTCTAAAAATAAAAAAAAAAACAATTTTTACAAGAATTTTCTTTTCTTTTTTTTTCTTTTGATAAAAGAAAACTAATAAAGTTGAATAGGCTCAGCTAGAAGATGAAGAATCCAGTGGTAGGAGTTTTGGACCATAAAGAAGAACATATGCACAATGCCAATCGCCTGTAAAAAGTATGTATTAAGAATATTACTATTAAACATTTTTGGATAAATCATATTACATTACCTCCACCAGATAGTTTAAGGATATCTTCTGTTGTTACTGGTGTTACTATATCATCATCACATTTGATCCATTTTTCAGATGTTGGGGACTGTCTAACCCAACCGACATAATGACCACTAGAGCTTGATCTACCTTTATGTGTTAAGACAGCCTGAAGGGAGTAGTAACCTGAGTTATTCGAACCATAATCTATACAACATTTAAAACTATGGTTAAGGGACAGAACATTATTATAAATTATTAAATAATATAATATAATATATTATATAATAATTATATTAGCTAATCAAAAATACCGTTTTCAAACCAATATGGAGCTGTAGGTTTTTCTTCTTGTTTTGATTCTGCCAACTGTTTTGCACTTGGCTTTATTCCTTCATGAGCCAATTTGTCCTCCAACTCCTTTATTGTAAGCAATACAGTAATAATATTCATTTTAATTTTGTAAACAACAATAATGATAAATTATAATAGTTTAGAGTAGCAATTAACATTACTACAGTACTACAATACAAGAAATGTTGCAAAATACATTAACGGCTAAAAGTGAACCCTTGACATGACAAAAATTATCAACCTATTGAAAGATAATTCAATAAATTTCAAAATGGTTTGAAATAATATTACTAGAAAGTGCACGGTTGTGTAATGTAAGATGATACATTATACAGCATTGATAACTATTGCATATTATAATAACAGCATAGTAAATATTTTGAATAACCACAATACCTAGATGAAATTTAGATTACTATTATTCTGTATAACTATAAGAAAATAAAATATTTTATAATCAATTATTAATTTAAGGAAAAACAATTGTTTTAGCATTTGCACTTTAAAAAAACCTACTCCTAACCATTGCTAAACATACTTTAAAAATAAATAACATTGGTTTTACCTTGAATTTGCTTCTTATTGGTACTAATTTCTCTTGTAGTTCTGGTGTACACAATTCAAATGCATCAAATTCAATTGGAAATTTAATATCTTTTAAGATTTTGGCATTAATTTTGTCTTTTTCTTTGTAAAAGAAACGCACAAACTGAATAGTTAGGTATGCTGGCAGTCTATTGATTTTTGACTAAATTAAAATAAACTAAGATTAAGCACTGAAATATGCAATTAATGTAATTCATATTATAAAAACTTACTGTTTTAGTATAAACAGCATCTTTCCCAAGGATTGGAGAGTGTTTAGTGATGTGTTCTTGCATTCTCTAGAATTGGGAACCACAATATTAAGTGTGTAATTTTAAAGTTATAAGAAAAAATATAATTGTAATAACTTTTATAACAATACATACATTTTTCAAACCAGAGTGCATATACTTGACATCTTGAGATATAAAACAACTTAATTGCAGAAATGATTCCGTAGTTGTGGTCACTTCTTCATTATCACTTTCTACACATTTCCATTCAATATTAAATGTACCACCAAAAAATTGATCTATTACAGATCTAAACACATTAAAAGTATTGTATTTAATAATTTATTCTAGTTTAAAAATAATTTATAACCTTACTTGTAATTAGTGGTTGACTTATCGTTTTTATGTTTCAAGGCAGGTAACTTTTGTTGTAGCATACGAATAAGTTCTACCCAACATTCATTAGCATCCTAAACAAATTACAATTTTTATATTTAAGTTATATTCACTTATAGTTGAATAAAAATCAGAGCTTGGAACCGGTAACCATGACTAATTTTTGAACTGGTAACCGCTTCCCAGTTTTATGTCTCAATTTTGAGAAGTGGTTACCAATTATCGATAATCACGTACTTTGGTAAAGGGGGAAACCTATAATGTTAACCATTTTATTTTTGGAACCGGTTAATTAATCAAAACCGTTAATCTCAGAAAGTCAAAACCAGTTAATAAAGTTAAAAAAATTAATAATAATTATTTTAGATTTTTAGAACCGAAAAGTAAATATAAAAATGTAAAAACACCAAAACAAAAATAACCATTGAGTTCACAAGCGGAATATTATCAGGGCACAAACAATGTTGATAGAATATTATATCAATATTCACTAAATGCAGAAGATTTGTTGAATATTTATCAATTTATTAATTTTTTACAAAATGTTTAATGTTATTTATTTTTCATTATTTTCCTGTGATAAAGTACTATTAGAAAAAAAAAATCCAAAAACCTATTCCGAAGCGGTTACCGATAATCTTAAAAAATTAAACCCGCTTCCAAACCGGTAACCACATTTTTAGAGATTATTTTGGTAACCGGTAATCAGTTAATGCTAATTATAAAAACCCCAAAAACCAGTAACCGGTTCCGAAAAAAATTCCCCTTTTTTCGGGAGCGGTTTCAAGCCCTGATAAAAATGAAAATAATTTTTAAAGAATCCAGATGATTATAACAGTATGAATAATTTACCTGTTGCATATAATGCCCTTCTACTTTGTCAGCAAATCTGGGGAATGCTTGATGTAATACTTGTAAAAGTACAAGAGGTGGAATTGTTTGATTAGATTCCATAGTTCGATATAAATCACTCATTGCAATTGTGATTTTCTCAGCCGGTGCAAAATTAGACAGAGATGAAGATGCTGAAAAATATAACATATAAGGTAAAGATAAGACCATGTTTATATATACTTTATTTATACTTACATGATGCATTAAAATCGGACAGAGCTTGCCGTAATTCAGGCACAGTCTTAAGGCACTGAACAGTAGCATTCAAATAACAAGTGTTGCCCAAATTGGTAAGTCCCGCAGGCATATTAGTCTAAAAATGAATTAAATTTTAACAATTTTAGTTCAATAATAGCTAAGTTTCAAAGAGTAATGACTTACAACTGTAGCCAATTGTGTCTCAGTCATGTCTTCCACAAACATTGGCTTAACTGTAGGCTCTACAGGTACATCTTCATCTTTGCTGCCCATCATCAGTATATTCTGACCTTCAACTATTTGTATGTTGCCCCATACATCGTCTTTGAGGGTGCCACCTTTCATCATTACTTTCTGGCGGTTGGGATTGACACCAGTTAAAGCGAACAGTTGCGCTTTGAACACAAGGGGCGGTTCGTCCGTGTTTATCTCTACGTCTGGGTATACCTCTTTGCCCCATTTTACTTTCACTGATTCCAAAAGAAAACATATTCATATATTTTATGAAACGACATGGACTTTCGACAAAATTAGTCGTTTAACTCACCTGTGAATACTGGCATATTGCTCGGCGAGAAGTTTCTGTGGCTGTGTTTATGTTGTTAATTTTTGCCGTCGTAGTTCAACAGTCGTACTACGTTCTCATGAAGCACAACGCCCGTACAACACGCACGGTTCACTCTGTCGATAATATTACAATAATTAAACACGTTTAATACACAATGTGACGAAGTTCAAAACTAAAGAATATTAAAATTAGAAATGTGCGGATAACTGCAAAATGTGCTCGTCACCCGTCATGACTTATTATTTAATGTTGATAACGGCCAAACAAAATTATCGCTCGTCATTATTGCCCAGTGCGGCCACTACTAGCTTTTGGAATATATTTTACCGACAACGGATGCTTTCTTTAAACTGAATATTAATTAATATTACTATTATTAGGTGTATAATACATAATATATTCCTTATTTTATTATTCAGTTTCAGATTTTCAGAACACTCATACTAGTCATATTATACATATAATATTATTATATTCATATATTATTAACATCAGTTCATACACATCACCTAGACAACATAAGTATGCAGAAAACTTAGCCTGTTACCGACTTAATGCTTAATAGCCAAGTAACCAACAGACAGACCAAAAACTACAATTTTAAAAAGGTAAGCAAGTGGATATCGTTCTGCTGAACATAAGATTAGATGTACTCGATCATAGATCAGTATAATACTCGATTGAGACACTATTATGAATATTGGGTGTGTTAAATTTGAATTCAATGATATAGCCATATATAGGTATAGCCGTATAGGTATCATTGTATATTTGTATATGAGAAACGAATAAGGTCTGTCAGCCATAAATCATAATACACTATATTTCATGTTTTTTTATGTACATATCCTACATTTGTTTTATTTTTAATGCTATAATATTACTATGCAGTTGTTATAACGATATTATAATTTTTTCCAAAAATATTGTGTTTGTTATGCTATTATTATTATATCAACATTTAAGTATATAACTAAAAATAGTAAAAATTAATAACATATATCTTTAAATACCGAAAAATTCAATAATAGTTAATACGTATTCATATATTAATAGATAATTTCTCAAAATAAATCATAAATGTCTTGGGCAATAGTGAACTTTTTGATAATAGGTATACCTACATAAGTTTTAAATTCCCACGAATTATGTTTTTAAGTTGCAATAAAATAATTAGGTAACATCGTTATTTTTCATTTAAATAAGTAGTTTTATGGCACGGTTTAAAATCTTAAACCGTGTTTTATAGTTAACCTAACCTATCCCCGAAGTTTTAAATTGAAGCATTATTACGATAACTTATGGTGTAGACGAACACAAAAAACACATCATACTTCGTTCAGAATCTAAAATATTAAATAAATAAGAACTAAATACCTATTATAATAATTATTGTTAATTCCTTAAATAAGTAATTGAAGCAACAAGTTTTCTAAATAAAATTTTTTAAATTTAATTTTTATTATGTTTTTCAAAAATTGTAGTCGCATTTTATTTTTTCAAACATCAAAACTATACAAAAGTAAACACAATTAATTATTTATATATCATATTGAGTACACATAAATTATATGCACAAACTTTTAGGCGTAAATACAAAAATAGCAGTATAATTTTGCCCTTTTTTTATATTACTTGGTAATAGTAGATTTATTATACTTGACTAAATATATTTGAGTTATACTTATTCTATTTCTATTTTAAATTTTTTAATGATATTAAATTAATTATAATTAACATGGTTTACTCTCTATTATTACGGTCCCTAGTCTCTACGCCGTCCCTAAAGCAAAATAACCAAAATACAATTTATGAGTCTTGATTCTTATGTGTTATTGCTATCCATTGATATTAAATTTAGTATTTACATTCTATTCTGTGGTATTTACTAGTTTTCGGACAATAATAGCAATTGCAGTGTTTAGTTTAGCCGCTAGATAGCAATGCCGTTATGACTAATTTAGTTTTTAGATTTCTTATGGTGATCAGTGATCACATACTCATTAAATGCGTTGAATGGCGACGTAAACCAAATAATAAACTTTTTTCTATTTAAATTTTGAATTAACATCACGATATGTTTTACTTAACCATAACAGGTAATCAAATTAACATAATGATTTCGTAAGTTTGTAAGTTATGTCTATTGTCTTCAGTTTTTCTTGTGAGCATCAAGAAAAATCACCGTTTAAATAATTGTATCATAGAAATAATAAATATAGAATGATAGCATAAAGTGTACTACACATAGTACACATAATCCGATTTTTTTTGTTCTATTATTTATATATTTGCTTATAGATCAATAATATAGTAACATTTTAGTTTTTAAATTCAACATCACATTAATTACAAAGCTATATAAATAATAGTATCACTAAACATGGTATTTGCATCTCAATGATGAAGTACCTACATAAATAAGGTTATGACTTATGAGAGATAATATTATGATGTGTAAGTACCTAAGTAATACAAGTTTATGATCAACTGTTATTTAAAAATTATTAGACAATACCCATATATTCTACAATTTCAAAAAAGTAAAAATACTAGTAGGTAATTATATAATATCTATTTTTATTTGAAAAAATTGACTTTTGTTAAAATTAAAAAATATATGCAGTTGAATTTTTACAAATTATTTATTTTATAATACCTACCTATACATTATGTCGTATATTCTAACTACTCACAACTTCGTTACCGTCAAAAAGTAAATTTATTGCTTATTATAATTATTTAACTTTTACTAAAAAATGTTTTGTCAAAATACCTACAGATTTTAACAATATAGAAATTATTTTGTAGAAATATCTCACTTGGTGGAAAAATAAAAGGTACGCTTTTAGTACGAAAATGTGTTATGTCCATGCATTACGCGTAGCATTTACTTTAAAATAGTACCTAACTACGGTACTACACTAACCTGCTTAACTAATAACATTTATCATCATTAATTTATCATTAAGATTGTTAAATCGAACTAAAATTAAATACAGGTATATTCAATTAACTAAAAGCGGGTAAGTGGGTACCGCTCTGCTGTACATTAGGTGCCGTATTATTATATATTATAGGAGTGTTAAATTTGAATCCAATGATAGGTATCATTGTATATGAAAAACGATTCTGAACGAAAATGATTTGTCAGCTTAGGATATCATTTCGAATGGTAGGTGAAAATGGTGGTTTATGTTTGAATGGCCTGAATATACCAGAATTTAAGATCTTTTATAATTATTATAAGCTAAACTTATGAAAATCTCGTATTGAATTTTCAACTCTTAGCTACTTAAATTAAATCGTGTAAAGAAAATTCCAATCTAAATAAATGGTAAAATTTTCAAGTATCTACGACTTATACTTTTTGAATAATAACAAATATTTAAAATCGTTTGAGGATAAATCGTTATCATTACGATAATTCGTAAAAATTTAAAATTCAAATACAGTTAAATTTTCAAACTTTTTTTTGAGTTATTTATAGACCATAGAAATTTTCAATTTTTATGAGAATTTTTTTTTGAAGTGTCGATAAAAAAATTTTGGATGACCAAAAACCCTTTATATTCTAAGGATAACAACTAAAGATTAAAAATACAACACTAAGTTTTCCATATGTTTTCCTTCAAGTACCTATCTATAGAGAATACTCGAAGCATCATTATAGGAAAAATATTTTACATAGGTATAGGCCCGTAGACAGACAGAATTTTCTGGTGGGGCAAAGCGAACTTTTGGGGAGGGGCATTGTATATAAAAACAATGTTTTTCTAATATTTTTAATATTTTAAGGGGGCAACGATTTGGTTTAAATATAAAGTATTTATTTTTCTCTTAAGTCTAAATATACAAATATACTATATTAATAAAAATATTATAATAAAAAATGTATGATATGCATCACGGGAATCAAAACTCAGATAGGGTGAAAGAAAAATTATTACAATATTATTGTTTATAAACAATATGCTCACCGATTAAACATTTAATATTTTAACGATTAATAATAATATTGTATTAAGTCTTCTTGAACAAATTTCCAGAACGAGGAATGGATTAAAATGATTAAATATATTAATGTTTTTTTTGTATATATTTAATACATATATTCATAAACATTAGAATTCTAATCTTCATGCATATATTGTAAAGAGAGTGCAAACGGAGTAGGGATGATGTATTCATAGAGATTTAACTCAACATTTTATAACATAGAATATATACCTATACGTGATTATATTCACTAAACATATTTTATACGTGTATATAATATTATATACAATATACATGTATATATTATAAATATTATATACATTATAGTACTTATGCACTGTGCAAGCACGTGACGGTCACACTTTTATATTTTCCGTACCTATAGATAAGTTATAAGAACGTATTTTGTACCTATTGAGTGAGGAGAGATGGTGTTGCGTAGGAAATCCTTATAACGTATACATATACTATATATAATATACATAACGCTTATACATGTGTGTTCCAATATATAATAATTGTTCAATTATAAAAAATAAAAAGTGAAAGAAATGTATTTAATAAGACGTAATAACAATATAATAATTATATAGACCACGTATACAGCTGTAGTATAACACTTGACCACTGTGCTTAAAAACATCACCTATAAAATTGAAATCAACACAATATGTAATAATATAATCGCACCTACTTTTTGATATATCATTAAATTTTTTTTAATACGGTCAACGTTTTAACAAAGCCATTTATTACAATAAGTTCTACAATTATTATTAATTACGATATAATAGGTAGCCAGGTAGGTATTACGAATCTATTATATATATTATAAATGTGAAAATGAAAACCAATGTAAACCTTTGAGGCCTATATGTTCTCGGAAACTACTGAATCGATTGTTATGATTTTTTTTTTTTTTTAATTGAAAAATCTCGTTGCGCAAAATGTTTATAGTATTTGATCGATTCTCTAACTTAATAAAAAAAGGAGTTATCAATTATTATAATTTATAAATAATGGCCTGTTACGTAGACTATTATTATTATTATTATTTTATTTTCGGTAACCATAGGAACAATTTTTTTTTTATTATTATTTAGGAGTATTTTTCCTGTTTTTGTAATATTTTTCACTAATGATTCTCTCCCATTGGTCGCAAAAGAAGATGTTTATATAAATGTAATGATATGTAATGTAATGACGTCACTGTCCAGGAAGAAAATAAACTATATTAAGGTCACTATTGGTGTTATGATTGAATATAATATTTTGTCAAAACCATAACAACAAAAATAAGAATTAGCGAAATAACAGTAAATGTCCACAGTAAATCTCAAAATCACAGCAATAGACTAACATAACAATATGAAAACCACGAGATGGCACATTATTGTATTTTATCCATACTGTAGTAAAAAAAATTGATATTACTTTGAAACTTAAGGATAAGATATTATAAACTTACGTATACATCTCGCAGGGTCCGCAATCCACCTGTGCTGGATTCAGGATTGCCTATACATGATAATATACAATATACTGCTCGTATAATCATAAAAATCTCACGAGCAACGCCAAGCAGAATGACTATATAATATTATTACTTGACTAACTCACTGACTGATAAACGTAGTCTGAACAATGATAGATCGATGCTCGCGATTTACTCCGTACATTCGTAAAATCGTACCACAAATTTAGTGTGCAATAAAAAAGCATTTAAAAAAATTCGCATTTTAAAGTGGTGCTTGAACAAGTTTTTTGAGAATCAAAATGGTCAATGAAAATGTTTTAGTGAATCATATAATAGAATTGGCATTTTTAACGGGCAACGAAGTGCACAGGGTCAGCTAATTATTTATATTTCTTTTTAAAATGAAACAATATACGAGTATCCACTGAGCGACGAGACTTATATTATTGTTATTTGACTGAAATTGGATACAGACAGTATAGGTAGTAGTTATTATAGTTTATTTATAAATACTAAATACCTATAACAAATAATAATCAGACAAGAAGGTGACAGAAATTTTTTCAATGATAAAATCAAAAAGGATTTTCATTTTCAAGATTGATTTATTTTCTAAACTTGTTTATATCAAGAAAGCATGAACTTTTTATTATTATTTATGTATATTTCTTTAATTTATATACTTCGATTTTGTTTATGAAATAATAGAAAATTATTGCTACGCGCCACAGAGAAAATTAGCATAATATTTAGTACGTTTTTAATATCGTAATCGGCAATCATTAAATCCTAAAATCCTATAATAATATTCTAAAACGCCCATTATGGTGCGCTGTATATATAATATTCAGATAATCCTCATATCCTTCACATTATTCATACTTTCACAGTATCGTTGTTTATAGTTAAACATCTCAACCTATTCGGTGTATACTGATAAATGATAATCCTATAGGCTATAGTGTTCTTCATAATGTCATTGTTTTTGATAAGAATTGTAACTCACGATATTATGACTAGTGGCTAGTGCTCATTATAATATTATATTTGTTGTACACCGCATGGTTGTCGAGTCGATTGTCGACAGCTATAAGTTACAGCATATAGGCCACCATATAATCCACATAATTGGTTATACACGTATATGTAGGTACTTTGAGGATACCTGTTACCTGTGCGGTTGTATGTATCTATTAAATATTTAACTCGCTATAGATAAACTGTAAAAGGACTATGACTAGTATAGTACAACGGACGGAGTAATGAAAAACATTTCTGTTATCGATAATATGATTAGTTGTACCTACCTATTACTTTACACTCGTTCGTTGAAGTCTATCGAGAGTCGAGATAATTATGACAATAATGTTTTATGCTCGGAAATAATACAATTTTTTACGTACTGTAATAATATTTTTTTCATCTAATATAACCGTGACGTTATTCATTTGATCTTATAAAATAAAAATAAATAATGGTTTAATCGAATGTCGATTAATTGTTTAATTTGAAATCCGCTATGCGATATCAAATGCAAAGGATAAATATATTATACATATGTAGGTACTATATAGTATATATATATTATATACTAGGAAACAGCAAGCGAGGCGGAGCCTGTATATATATATTTTTACACATATTTTGTATTGGAATCTACCGACTACCGGTCGGTAAACGGTGTACATCTCGCTAAAAGTGATTATGCACGCAGTAAGCACTACGTGTATAATATTATACAGCTATTATCGTTCCACCCAATTCGCACCTTAATAAATTAAATTAAAATTCGTATCTCTATTAAGTCGTTATTATATATTATTTCAGGACGTTTTGAATCACGACGCAGCATAATAGGAACTAGTTTGAACTATGCCTATATAGTACTAGTACATAGGTATTATACGTGCAAAAATGTTCACGTAAAAAAAATAGCAAATGGGTCGACGATTTTATTTGATTGGGAATTCTCAAAACCTCCTATTTTCAAGTATAATAAATTAAACGTCGTCCGCAGACGTGTTATAAGATTACATTTTCTAATTGTCGTTTCATTATTAAAATATATTCTGCGCTTTTAATACACTTTATATTTCATATGCGTCTAGATTTATTATAATAATATAATATATATTATTATATATTATAATGATTATATTAGGTATATTGCACGTCATTGATCGAATTATACTCGTACCTATATATAGTGTCCTGATCGATATAATATGTACCTAAGCTTCCAGATCGATGACCCGATGATGTTGTTTTTGTCTTTAACGGGTTAATGATAAATGTGTATGTTTTGATTCGGTTGCTGTATAGTGTTATTATTTAGTACGAAGAAACAAGTTTCCAATTGAATTGTTTAGCAATCCTATCAATGGAATTTGTTTGTATTTTTAACAGCCACTTAAAAAATATATGAGTAAATATTCATGTATCTACCTATACAATGTGTTATTTTGTCTGGTTCTGTAGTTAAATCTTCTATTAACATATAACATATATATACATTATATCTATTATGGTAGTATTATAATAATCACTAATAAATATATCATAGCTATAAAATTTAATTTCAGTAAATTGGTTATCATTAAATTAATGGTTATCTAGTCAATCTAGTCATAAGTCATGATAATTAATAAGTAATATATTTGTATACAATTTACGCAAAAAATCTATATTTAGTGGTGTTATAACTAAAACGTTTATTGATACAAGTAATTCATACTCGAATAAGAAACATATAGTAACTAAATTAACATATGAGATGTTGCCTCATATATCTAAGTGCTATCAACAATAATTACACCTGTTACTATTAAAATCGAATTTACATAATAATTAAGATGTATCCCTTCCTTAATACACTACATTTTATAATAGTATATACCTATATTATATTCAACCATATAAGTACATTTATAAATTATTGTTAAAATCACTTTCGGACATAGGTAGCTGGTATGTATGTAATATCATATCATATTATATACATATATGGTTTACCATTCACAAGAGGAAATTTAGATGATTATTATGATAATCAAACCTGAATCCAGTATGGAATTTCAAATACAGTAAAGTATAATATAAATATGAATCCGCGGAATCGGCTGAGAGCAGGTTTCCTTCTTTGTAAGTTCGTAGCTTAACGACGGAACCACGGAACTGTTATAATAATCAGATTTCCATTTTCCACATTATATTATAAGGGTCTGATTAATTACCGATACCAACGTAAATATGATATTATGATCGTTGCTGATAATAAGTAAACGTAATAATACCTTGTTAAAAGTTACAGTCTGCTGAGTGTTGCCGTCGGTTTTTAGTGGACTGTATAGGTTTAATCATTTAATGTACTTATTTTAATTAATATTTTAAAGTTTAACACTTAAGTCTTAAATACAATTTAATACTTTATTTTATAATTTACAACGGACACGGTGACACGCATATGTACATGGGCACTCGGTTAAACACACACTAAAATGGGTAAAATAATTGTACATCGACCGGACCGATATTGGCGAGCATAAGATAATACAACGATGCAGATGATAATAATAATAATAGTGACATCTCGGATATTATATAATACAATCGTCAACGCTGAGATATAGTCTATAATATTATCAATCAAAATTTTAAAGGAAGAAATATTGGAGTATATCTAGGTATAAGTATTGGTTTAATATCGACCACTAAAGAAGTTACATTAGCGATCCATCCGACCGTCATAATATACACTCATACCGATACACCGCTGTGAAACGTACCGACCAGTATCGGATTTGGACTTGCTACATAATTATCAATAAGTAGAAAATTTAGTTGACTTTTAGTCATTTTATTGTATTTACAAATATATATTATACATAGCAAGAAATGTTCATAAATAATATTATATACACATAAATAGTAAATATACATATTATATACTATACTGTATATTATACACATTACGCAGATGATATATACAATATTATACATATTATATTTGTATAGATAAATTATTAATACTTTTATTTTATAACATATTTATCCCTTTAAGGAAAATAATAGGACTTACCTAATCTAAGGTTTTTATAATAATATAATATTAGATTATACATTTTTCAGCTGCATTTAAATTGTTTAAAATACATTTGTTGTATTATTTTCATTGTAATTATTATTTATTATTATACTGCAATTTTCTGTAGGTTATTATTTATACATGTATTACTTACGTCCAAAACACTTTTATTTTCATTAAAATATCCTAATAAATAACTAATAAGTAACCCATCGCGTTTAACTGTAAATCATAAGAATTTGAATGTAGTATTCTCCTGAACCGTTTTGTTGCATGTCGATTGTAATTTTTCTATTTAAAACGTTGATGAGTCCTATTTTTATTTTCCATGTAAAATTATTATTTGAATATAAGTATAATAAGGTATGACTATTTTACTAGAAAATTGAAAAATAATTATATTACACAGATTTCATATTTACAGTGCGCCGCACGCGTACCAAAGGTGTTATTTTAGTTCTATAGTAATTGACTGCGCGTCTGTAATAGGTATCCAACGTTATATAGTACTGGTGTAGAATGTGATAAATAAAATATTAATGTTGTATTTGTACGTTGTCTTATAAGTATAGTATAGCTGTACAAAAATAATTGGACCACTTAAGAATGAATTTAACAAATGCGCAAAAAAACATCAATAATTTAAGTGGTGATTTGAATTTTGAAATTGTTGTTCAGGTTATGAATACAAATAAGTAATAATATAGGTAGACGGAAAATAATACTTTGGTATTTGTTAATAATTGGCCATATATATATTTCAGTTCAATCAACTAAAGAGCTGAAAGTGCTGATATACACAATATTAATTAGTTATTGCATACACGATTGGATTGGCCATATCTAACATTTTTAATAATAATGAAATAGTAAGTTGTGCTAATTAACTTAATAAATTTAAACCTAACCTAATCTGTAGAATGTGTAATGAATAATCAAAAGTAAAAATTATATTTAAAGTGAACCGTTTTTCTAAAACTTTACACTTATACTTCCATCATGAAAATGACATATGTATTAGTTAAGAGAAACTATAAAATAAATTGTAATTTCCAGATTTAATATCGTATATCAAATATTTTGTCAAAAAAATTTGTTTTATTCATTTACTTTGTTTAAAGATTTGAGGTTTTTTTTAAATTTGTATCACAATATGTCTCTTAGTTTATGAAAAAAATCTAATTCCAATTTAGTGTTATTTTACAGTTTTACTTTTAATAAATTCTAAGCTAACTGTTTGTCTATAATAATTTATGTATAACATATTAATAATATTCTAATATAGTAAGGTGTTTTATAAATTCAAAACTAGTATCTATTATTAGTGTTGTTTTTTTTTTTTGATTTTGTTATTGTATTTATAACTATTTTTACAAATAACTTAGAGTAAGTGAAATATTATAATTATTATTAATTTCTGCAGATTTTATTATGCGACGGTTTAAAATCTACATAACATCAAATTTTGTAAAAAAAAAAAAAAATATATTTTTTCAAAAACGCTAATATACCTATACGCACTTATAAGATACTTAACAATTTAAAAAAATCACTCAGTATGTATGTATAATGAATCTAATAATTGGTTTGGTTACTAATTTTATTATATTATTTACCTTTATTTTGTTAATTGCATACTTGCATGCAATGACTTAAACACCAATCGACCGCACCAGCGATATTTATATGCATACTTGCAATAATAACTGGTGTACTGTAGTTAAGTGTATGCTTAGTATATTTGCACACGATACAAATTATGCATAAAATATGGTTTAATATTAATTAAACGTGTTGTAAAACTGTATATTTTAATAAATATGTGAAAAGAATAATTATTTTAAGGTTTCAGAAAGGGATGGATTCAGAGAGAAGATTCCCATAGCATTCATTTGAACGTAAGACAACCAAATAGGTATTTATATTATTAATTATAGTTATATTATCTAATTATTAAATCAATCACTAGCTCAGATTAGCTCTTATTGTTAATCATTTTTTTTTTATGTATTATGTAATCAAATTATACTATAAATTATTTATGAAAAAATCCAAATGGGGATATGTACTCGTATGTATGTATGTATGTATGTATGACGTATGTATGTATGAATTGTTTGTCTGAAGGTGTAGGGATTTGATTGTTGATCCATAGATAGGTTATATTTATATGTTAGGTGATCCTAATAAATAATTATTTTCCGGGTCTCATATTAAGATGTTATGGTTTATAATATTCATATTTATTTTTATATTTAGTCTAATGACCTACACTCTACAGTATAATATGATGTATCATGTGGCTGCAGTTTGATTTTGACCTATACTCAACGCACGCGATACATTGTAAATACATTATAGGTATATTCAGATTATACAAAAATTTTCGATATGATTAAAACACGCCACACACGAATTCGGCACGTAGGTAATGGCAATATACTCATCCAGCATCTATATAAACAGGCATGTAGGACATATTATATAATATTTACATTCCTATATTATATATTATAGCTGTAAAGAGCTACAGTCGGCATCAATGTATCAAGTGTTCAGTTTGATTTTAACAGTTTGTAAGTATAGAGTAGTCTGCGATCTAAGAAGTATCAACAATTTAAAGGGAGTTGATGCGGGGCAAGTCCATACAAATTATGGATTTAATTGTGATAATGTGCCTATATAATAATATATGCGGCTCCGATAGTAATTGACTAAATAAGTCTCTACATTTTATTATTATTAGTATAGTTATAAATACATAAAAGAAACAAAATCAAACCTAAAACCAAGAGTTTACCGATCTATCGATCGTCAACACTCCCCTTCCACTTGAAAAAATACACCACTGCATTTGAACATCATTTTTACTCTTCCAAAATTCAAAACGATTTGTTATTATTTTTTAATAATTGTTCTTGAACAGGTAATTGTATTTCTGGTTCAGTATTTTTATTTTTCAGACTTAAGTATTTTTCATTTAAATAAAAAAATAATTATAACAACCCCAATAAACTTATCTTATCCTTAAATCACTAGCAAGAATTTCGAAACATGTGTTATCAATTGAATTTGCCTATTTAATAAATTATGATTTTTTGTTTGAAGTAAGACGTGGTTCGTATACATGTAACTATTGCAACTGGAAAGAAATGTTCAAATGTACCTTATGTACCTACTTACCATCTAAAAATTTATTGTGTTTTGTAATATGGTATATAATAAATAATAATATATAGGCATTCTGATTTCTGAGTATTGCCAGTCTCGGGGGAATATTGTTTGAATTTATAAAGAGTTGTTTGATTTTCTTTATATACCGTGCAAATATATGCCTATACGTGTTTATTATAAATGACATATGCATGATAATCAACTCTTATTGTAATCCTATACACAAGTGATTTTTTATTGACGAGGTGGTGCAGCGGAATCGAATCTGCAGTGGATAAATATAGGTAAATAATACAACGATATATATATACGAGTATATATATATATATATATTAATAAGTTTAGACACACAATTAAATTATTATTATCTTGTACGAACGATGGCGGCATAATAATAATTAAAATATAATATGTACTTTGCACACGCGACTGTATACTAACTTATACCTATATATATAGTTTGTACGAGAGTAGTAAGTAGGTACACGCTTTATTATTATATCTATAGATAGGTACGTATTTATACATAATAATATAATGTAGCGGTACCGTCTAGCTGTGCTCACTTGACCACCACTGTAATGTGAGTGCCGAGACAACTGTAACAGGTATAATAATAATAAATATAATATGCCCGCGAAGAAAACGACGTTTATATAATATTATCATTATAAAGGCGGAGATGGCCGAACCGGACACAGACGTGGCTGCGGCGACGGTCTTCTTCTTCTTGTTCATCTAATATCTGACCACGCGCGCCATCGTCCGTCGCTGACCTGCAGAGTTCAGACCCGGAGGCCGCACGTATAATAATATGTTGGTTTAGCTGCTGCCGTAGATCGACACATGTTTGCGGAGCCGACAGAGTGTGCTCGCAAATTGTCTCCGCTCCTGTATAATATTATAATTGTACCTTCTCAATACTAGGTGATTGTAAAACACCTCGGCAGTCGGCTGGCGTGAACACGTAAATTATAAATTATAATATGATAATAATAATGACCATATACCTATATGTATTATGAAGGAATGAAGTACCAAGGACGCGATCCAATTACTTGTACATTCAGGGCTCCCACAAGGGGGGTTTAATGGAGCTTGAGTACAGGGGCCCGGCTATTTTAAGGGCCCACGGATCTGTTGAAATTTATTTGTAATTTTTGAAATTTTAGCAGAAAAACTTATTTTATATTAAATAATAACATTTTATGAAATATATACATAGACACATAGTCATTGATTAATGATAGTTAATTTAATATTTAACTATTTATTACGCTGAGCTCAAAGTCTGCAAAATAAAATTTTAACTTAAAAAAAAATATATTAAATATAAATTAAAATATAGGTACTTGTTTTTTTTTCTTTTTTAATTTTGATTTTAGATACCTAATACCTATTGTAATAAAAATAATAGAAAAGACATTATTAATGTTGAAATGCTTCTATAAATCATGATTTTTTATAATTTACTAGCTTTATTTACTATAATATTATCCTGTCTAAATAGTGAATATTGGAGTTGAATTAGTAGAATTAAAAACAAATATTATTCCGAAAATTGTTATATAGATCGTAAATTGTATTTTTGGAAGTTTTATAAAGGGCCCGGACAAACATTTATCACAGGGGCCCGAAATTGTATGTGGGGGCCCTGTGTACACTGCACGCCATCGCCAGGCACGAGCACATCGCGCAGTCGTTATTCAATAAAATAGCATACAGGTCGATTAGCCCATACTAAAACAATAAGTTCATGATAATGGTTTTTGAGTCTATGGTAATATGAACATTTTAGTTATTTATATTAATTTATCAATATTAATAATTTACAAAAATTGTCAAAGTACTATAATATTTTAATAACTGCAATTATGAATTAATGAATTAGGTACACTATAATTTATAAATAAATTATCTCTGGTTTCATATAGTATACATAGGTATATTAAAAAAGGAATTTTCATTTGAAAAATAAAAGTTTTTTAATCATGATAAATTCATTTCATAAGATACAATAAAAAAAATCAATATTTAAAAAAAAATGAGTTTTGAATCCATTTAAAAATTCCGAAAATCAGAATTTAAATAAATTCTTTATTAAAGAAAAAGATAGGGGCGAGCATGCTTAATGAATCACTTTGTAAATAGAAACTAATATTATTACCAATAAACTATTATACAAAATGTACAAATAAATTGTACCGATTATAGAGGTTTAATGGTCAAAGAATATCGTTCACTGATATCATTGATATTGATTGAATCCCACAAATACTTTTGGGTTATCGGAGTTGAGCCCGCAATCAATATTAGTTAGGTTGTCCCTTGTCCGAGTTAAGTTCTTTCAGCCTATTAGCGTTATCTTCTGAGACATGAAGGTTGACTGAGTTATTTCTTAAACATTTGTGCGATTGTTTACACTATTTTTTTTTTAAATTGTTAAAATCGTTAATTAGTTTAAAAAATATTAAAAATAATACCTAATAGAAATAATCAATAGGAGCAATAATATAAAAATGTATAATTGCGTAAACATTTAATAGTGGCTGATTAAAAATTAAATGCATTTAATTTTACCTAACTTTGTTGTCACCGACTATATAGATAATAACGATATGTTATCTATACAGACTCGATTCAAAAATACTAAGATAATAAACTATACTTGGTCAAAATACATAGAAGTAGCATGGATACAGTTTAATGTTATCCCATTTTCATATTATATATTAGACATTCAGATTTCAAATTTCTCGTAAATCCTTTTATCCACTATAATTCTTTTAATAATGCCATTTCTTTTCTGTATTTTACTACAAAAATAAATGTACTTACTTATATTTTAATACATTAAAGTTTAAATAATTAAATGATTCAAAGATTAAAAATGCAAGACAAAAAAATTGGATCTGAAAGATAAACCTATAACATAAATTGTTATCTGTGGTTACATAATTTTTGTGCTGTATTATTTATTTACAACCTCAAACGTACAAAACATAACTATATATAAGTCTAATATTATGTTAAATTGTATCTACAATTATTACACATTTGTAAATGATGAGCCTTTACTTTAAATCTAACAACACTTTTGGAAATAATATTTTGAATCATTTATTTTTGCACTAAAAACTGGAGAAAGAAAGCAGTATAAATATACCTACTCTGAAAGTGAACAAAATTAATTTAAAAGGTTAAAAATTCTAAAAGGCGCACTAAAAGTTGAAAAATTTAAAAGTAACTAATAAAGTAAAAGTAATTTTAATTACTTTACCTATTATGTATATAAATATGAATTAAAAGTTATGTACTAATTGGGCGATATTGATGGTTAGGTTTGGTATTATTTAAGTAACCATATAAAAAGAATGTATTTATCTTCTATTTGGAAATTTATTTTTCTAATCTTTAAATGTGTAATAGGATTTTATGGTTAGGATGCCAACATCTTACGTTTTGTATACAATTAAATTCACACTATATTTACATAATGCATAAAACATGCGATCTGCAAGAATTCATATTAATTTCAAATTTGGCATCATAAAATTTTATTTTTATACAATTTATACATATTATGTTATTATTTAACAATTTGTCGATGTTAAAGTATAACTTATATTTTTTAAAAAAAGAAAAAAAGAGTTGTTTTTTAAAAAGCAAGAAAATAATACTTTCTTTAACGAGTTTAACGTTCAGTATTCACTATTCTACTGCAGTTTCGCTTTCCCGACGAAAGGTTAACATAAGGTTATTATCACTTATTTCGTCGTGGTCATCATAACGTCATATTGACTAACCTACTTTAAAATTTTTAAATATGTACAATAATTGAATGTTTTCAAGAATATATCTTAAACTCTAAAAGTACAATATAATACATAGGTATAATATTTCATCTTTTATTTAATAAAAAAAATTGCGCAAATAATAACGTGTTAATTGGATTTATACAATTTTTTGATTATCAACTAATTGTTTTTGAAAATGATTTATAAGCTTTCTAAGAATTATAAATATGTATTTTTCAAGTTTTATAAAATCGAAAATAATGAATATATTTGAATGTATTAAGTATTTATTATTTAAATGATTTTCTATGTATTTTATTTTTTATTTTATTTATATATAGAATTATAAAATTTAAGATATTATTGATTACATCTATGTAAAAATTTTGTAAGATATTTAAGTCTTTGATGTTTGAGTACTCATGTAAAATCCGTTTCTAACAAGTTATTTGATTGAAAATAAAATTACACTTTGGTTTAGCCATTTATAGACACATAGTTATGAAAAATGTAGCATAATATCTAATACAGTTATATTATTGACCGTTGTGACAAATCATTAGTTTATGTCGTTATTTGTCCGATTTCTTTATAGAATTATAAATAAAACTTAAACCCCAGTGAAGTCGTTGAAAATATAACTTTTTAGAATTGATTAACATTTAAAAATTAATTATTTTTGCATTATATTTAATTAGGTACTTTGAAAAATGTCAAAAATATTTTAAAAATTCTAAAAAAACTGTTTCTTATAAAATATCATAATCAAATAGAGTATATCAATCAGTTAAACAACAATTTTATTTTTCATTTTTGTTGAGTATAATAATTTTCAATTGTAGTTATATACAAGTCATCATATTTTAGTATTTAAATCTCACGCATATCGTGTAGATACATTAGGTATTTACATACCTATATGTATTTAGCCATATAGGATATAGGTACTATTTTATATAATATTTTACGTATAAACAGTATATTTTGTAGTTTTATTATTTACATATATAGACATTTTTAAATCTCTCAATATTTTCAAAGGTTGTTAAATATAATGGTACTCAAAAGCTTACTTTTGCTTAATTTATATAGGTATCATTATTAACAACAAGTATATTCATTATCATTACATCACAAGTGACCCTTAACCATAGGTTTTCTAAACTTTCTAAATATATTGTATACTGCAGTATTACATTAAAATTCGTATGTAAATTATAATACTCACAATAGTTTATTTATATTTCGAGATTGACAGTACTGTTATTTTTATTTTGAATCGAAAATTATCATAAACTATACGTCATCATACCATCCACATAACTGTCACATATCAGTTTTTCTTTTTTTCTTTTCATTAATATTTCCTTAATATTGGAAAATTGTTTAAGGTCATTGACAGTATATAAACCAACAAAATTTACAAATATATAAATAATATAATACATGCGATTCTGATATTCAAGATAAATTATACCAATATATTATGTGCAGAAATATGATTTACAAATAAATCAGTAATCAAATAGTAAAACATAACTGTATAACATTCATTCGTTAAAAAACACCACATTCGTTGTATGTTTCTGCAAATTTAATTTTTTTTACGATTTAATTTAGATTGCTTCAGGCTTTTAGCATAAAATATTTCTCACGCGGATAAAAATGTATTATACAACATCTGTTCTAATTTTTACACAATTTTCGTACACAGTACTTATGAGATATTATTATCTAGACTTTAATTGAAAAACTCTCATATTGAAATAAAAAAAAAAAAAAAACGCCTCCCTTAAAATAAATAAACTATACGTAGCATAGTATGTATTATTATAAATAATAGATTATATTATAATAACCGTGGATAACTTGAAAACAAATGTAGTTAATAATTAATATCGAAGATTTATAGCAAATTATAGGAACGTGTACAAAATACCTATAAAATTATATTCTTTTCGTAATAAATTCTTAATTACCAGAAATTATGGATGATACCTACCTAGGTTTACATCGAAATTGTTATGCACAAAAATCATAATAATATAGACACTGCATTATCTATACGAAAATGATAATATCGTCATAAAATTATACGTTTGCTTACTACATAATATTCTAATTTATAGTGTTAAATACGGATATAAAATACGTACAATATTTACAGGGTGGATCTGGTTCACCTTGCATGACGACTATCTACTCGTGTATGATGATTTACCTAACCTAACCTAATCATTTTTATCATTTGACTGCAAATTTATGTAAATTTTAATTTTTATATTTTCAAGTAGACTATATTTTTAAATATTAACTTAGATCTTGTCATTTAAGGAATGTATATTGTATAACATACTTTAATCAAATAAGAACCACTTTTTTATTGTACATTGTCATCTGACAATTTTTGAAAATGTTGATTTTCTGAGTTATTAAATTATGTGAAGTATGTATATAATTATGTGTAAATATCTAAGTAATCCATAATAATTAATAATAGGTTAAGAAAGTTAATATAAAATACCTTTTTATAGAATATTTAATAAGTTTTGCACTCAAAAGTCAAACTAACTAGAACTTCTAAAATAAATAAAATTCCAAACACTGGATTCATATAAATCAAATGGATATTATTTTTAACATCCAAATCAACCTTTTAATCGAAACACTTATGGTTTTATTCTACAAAACGTTCATCTGATATATATTTTAGTATGTATTTTTGTAGCTAATTTGATTATGTAGTTAATTTTTCAATAATAATTATTGATAAATAGAATATTATGTATATTTAAAGTGAAAAAAATTGTTTTTGATCTGCAAGTAGATAATTATAACTGACTATATATATTTTTATAAGTAATAATAATCATAGTTACATTTTATTAGTTGATCGTTAAAAAAATATTCTAAAAGTTATCCTATAAATTGAGTCAACCTACAGTTTTCAAATTAGATTTTTTCCGGGACTACTTAACAGCCATACAAATCTGTATTAACTAACTAAAATAATAACGATTATGATCACCTAAATGTTTGCTTAATTATTTTTATTCCGCTGTTTTAATATTTAAATACACCCTGCATCACCAGAAACCACAATAAAATATATACACAGGATTGATATTTAGTTATTAATTATTATTATATAGGTACTTTGATAAGTTTTACGAATTACAAAATAAAATATGAATATATTATATTAAATTATTGCTTATCTATTTACTGTCATTTTCAAATCATCATGAAGTTACTTTATTATACTATTATTACCTATACTATTATCGTTCTGGTAAATAAAATACAATAACTCAATATTTAAACATATTTTATCAACAGTTTCAAAAAAGTCATCTGTATTTGGTACTTTTATGAAATACCATTAAAAATCTAGATATTTGAAAATGTGATCTATATCTCAATATTCTATTTTTTTTTTTTAGTAAATTCACGATTAAAGATCATAAAATGGGAATGAATACATATCAACAATTGGTGAATCACCTTATATATATGTATATATTTATTATGAATTATTCTTTATTATGAAGATAACTCGGATGAGCGAGTTGATCGGTGGAGAAAAATCGGTGGCACGAAAGGGGCGTGTTCTTGCGATCGCGGAGAGTGGCACTAAAATCAAACCAGCGAGCGATAGCGCGGCGGCCGCGAATTAACAGTCGGCCGGAGAACACGATATACCGTCGATAACGAACAGTCGGTCGGGACGCGCATGTGACCATAATAGAAAATAGGTATCGCGCTGTTGGTTTTTATTTCTTCGTCGTTACACGATCGTTTCGTCGGTCTCAAGTTGCTCCGTCTCGTGACAACCGATTTGTCGCTCGCGTAGTCATACACAGGCGCACGATGCGATGTACATAATTATATCATACTTAACCATTGACGATTGACGTACCTAATGCAATCACACTTTAATAAAGGTTACCTAGTGCAGTCCGGTAAATCTCACGACGACCGTTGTCACATATTATATTAGTGCCGTTGGCCGCCACTGACCATATTATACACCGCACTGGAGCTGGAAGCTGCCGCTGAAGGGACATCATCTTTACCAAGCCAGACGCCTACGTATAAGTGAGTGTCAACTTCGGTATAAGTATAATAATAATAATAATAATGATAATAAATATTATAGTAATCAATAAGAATAAACGAATTGTATGATTTCGTGAAAAATAATAAGAAGATGATTATTTTTCATTTTCGTCAGTAATAATATTATATTCTGACCAATTATTTTTCGTCTTGTTAACTTGTTTTTTTATGAACATGCAAACTATGCAATAGCTAAGACATATAAAATGTTTAATTCATCGAAAAAACACACTTTATTTTTAAAGTTAAACTTAGCCATTTGTTAAATAGTAAACAAATATAAGTAGGTAGATTGGTAGATATTCGAAAATATAATTTATGCTTTTATATAAAAATCATTAATATAAATTCATTTTTAAAGGAAAACATTTAGATGAGCATGTTTGAAAAATTATTTCCTATATTATAAAACCGCGGTTTATTTTGGTTACACAAATAAAAACTCGACAAAATTTATTAATTATTAATCAATAATAATAATAATAATAATATTACTTATTAATTAGTTTTTATGTAATATAATTTATAAAAACTAAATAAAATATTATTTTTGAGGAAGACAAATAGTAAACATTTTTAAATTTTGACGAAATAAAATAGATCTCAAAAAAAAAAATTGTTTTAAAAATGATTTAAATTACACAATGTTAAAAATAAAACGATTTCAAATATATTATATGGATAATTCAGCTTAATTATATACCTATAAGATATAATTAATAATATGTGTAAATACAATTTTTGTGATTATAATTTATAAAATTGATAAAATGATGATGATTAATCATACTATAAAGTATTAAATAGTATAATTAGTTATTGGGATTAAACTTTTAATTTACATCTACATTAAAATATTATTGAGACTAGCTATTTTTATTAAGTCTAAATAAATATATATATATCTTAAATTATATTTCAATTAAGAATACTTTGATTATTATTGATTAATTTTGGTTTTTACCAATTAAATATGATGTATATTATGGTATATAAACCCTCTAAAACGTAATTTTTTAAGTGACTTACTTTCTTTTAAAAACTTAGAATTAAGCACAATTTAATTATTTTAATTCTATGCACGTAAGTTAACAATGAATTGATTTTTATAAATTTTTGAGTTTTATAAAATGTTTTTATTTCGAACAAACTAATAGAATTAATACCTACACACTATAAAATATTGAAAAAAAAAAAATACAGAAAAAAAAACTGATGAAGAAATTGGTCACATTGCTATGAATGTGATAATATCTAATTATAATACTATTTAGTATTTAAAATTATCGTTAATTATTTTTTTTCATTTTATGATACTAATTTAAAGAAAAATCTTATAATAAAAATTATAGACGTTCACTTCATAAAGATATTACGTAGCATTATTCCCATCTAAATGAATTGATAGAAATAGGTACTAGAATATTAATCATTTACTTATGACTAATAGATTTAACTTATCAGTAAAGACAATAGACAAGCATTTGAAATTAAATTAAATTATCAAATAATCAGGTATTGTTACCTATTTATAACTATCACACACTTTCACTAAGATCTAAATACTTATAAGGTAAAAAGACGGCTCACGTTTTGGTTGCGTTGCAATTATAATTTCATACGATATTAAAGTTTTTACTCATAATATTATAATAATAACTGAAATATAATTATTATATTTTGAATGGGAATTTTTCACATGGACATTATGTAATACGAGACGTTAGGACTGCCGTAATGAATACACAAGTAACTAAAAAATTATGTTAATGTGATAAGTATGAACATTTAAACAAAAAATAATAATAATAAACAATAGACTTTAATACTTTATGTAATCTTACAATACCCACTGTTATATTTAAAAAATAATGAAAAGTGAATGTACATTAGATCATTATGGTTGAATTTAATATAATATACTGGAATGGGTCTAGCTACTAGCTAGAAAGTTTAAAAATCCTCAATTTATATACCTATACTAAATATCGCATATTCGCGTATCATGAAATGCAATTGTTAAGTGTTAATGATCAAAATTAATCAAATTTAATTAATAATTAATGTAATTTACCTATACTTATTACTTTAAATTTTTATCAGTCATTGTTATCTCTATCATGTCTATCTCTTACATACGAGTATTATATTATTATATAATCTCCAATGCAATTATTTCAAACTTTCTTTCAATACTGTACAGTGGTCAGTGATATTGTTGCAAATGTAGTATAGCAATGGTGCAAACGTAGGTACTATAAAAATTATTCAATGAGCAGCCAAGGCTAACATTTTAGGAATTTATAAAATTTAAATAAACAAACTAAATTTAATAATAATAATGATTTTATTGGACATTTAATGGTACATTTAAATATTATTACAATAATAATGTGTATAAAGTCCCAATATACCGCTGAAGATATAACCTCTTATATCGGTGAAATTGTAGTAGGTACTAATAAAAATAAATAACTACAAAAGTATAAACTACTTAAATGACAATACCTATGGGCTATAATGAATACATGAAGAAACTTGGAAGTGAAGTTCATAGAATATTAGGAGTTATTGCTATTAAATCATTTTATTATTAGATATTAGCATGGGTTAAAACCATAGGTAACATTTTTGGGGGGTCAAAATAAAAAAATTCTCATATGTAAGATAATAAAGATAATAATAATATTATTTTAATACTTATTGAGCTACAAGTTCATAATATTTTTTGTCCAGGGTGGGCAAGTGATCTATCTTACTCTCGTACCCTCCCCAATGGGTGCCCATGGATATTAGGTTGATTAAATAGATTAGTACATCCAGTTAGTTTTTAAGATAAGATAGGTCATAATATATGTATTAAGGATCTGTTATCGATTATCTGAATTCTAAATTATAAAAAAATATTTTATCATATTGTTATCTTATATAACTTATAAATATTAAAAAGTAATGATTAATGATAAAATGTGTTAATTTAATAGTGTAGATCCAATTATTGTAGCATGGATAAAATATATTAGGTTTTACACACATACATAATCGAAATATAATTTCACGAAATGTTTTGTTTGATGAAATATTTTTGAAAATAACATTTAAATTAAAACCAAATTTATATAAATTTATCCTACACATTTTTGAAGTTTTCTATTTTAAGAATTTTCCCGCTAAGACTTCGTTTAGACTGTATTAAACTATACAAAGAAATTCATAAAGCATGCTCGGAAAGAGCATTTTTTTCATTTCATAGTATTTCAAATTCTAAGTTTTTGAATTTTTAAATAATATATTTAAAGGACATTTTTGTAATTTTTTTGTACTACTTAAGGAATGTCCTATAGCGGTACAAATTTCTGTTATTCAAATGAGAATCGCACCTTTTATTTTATTGTAAATTATTTTATGGATTTTAATCATTAAAATATTTATATTTAGAATAATTGTTCTTGAAAATGGTTTAAAAAAAAGATATAATATTGTATCTAGTATACTCGTATTTACTATTTATTAAACTTTGATCATTTTTATAAACTAAGTATTAAATGTTGATAAATTAATTAATATAATTACTAACTTTTTCAGAAAAAATATCAGCCAAGTAATAATTTAGAGTAGAAAAGAAGGGTTCTTTTTTGAAAACAAAAGTTTGTATTCACGCAGAATACACTTTAAGTACTTAGTACAAATAATCTTCAGAATTTAAGGTTTTTAACAATATTTAAAAATTAGATTTTGAATAACTTTATTATTGAAGGAAAAAAAGGAAATAGTATGCTGGATGAATCAATTGTATTTTGTTTGATTAAGTAAAATATAATAAATTTATGTGAGTTTCAAATAAATTTATATTTTAATTGCGATGCATCAAAGTAATGATGTATAAAAATAGATTGTGGATTTGGGGTTACGGTAGTGTTATACAATCTATGTATATCTATGTATATTGTATAATATAGCTACCACCAGTAATTTATATGATAATACTTAAACGTAATGGAATATAGATAATCTTCCTAATTAGAATGTTAACGGAAGACCGGATATACGTGATATACTATTTAATACACACTATTTATAAAAATACTGAATTCTTGAATAGAATAATAAAATTAAATAAAAACGTTTTTATCGTTAAACTTTTGACTGTTTGTTTAAAATTCTTCAATATAACTACATAAAAAATAAACATATGAATTAATAATTTTGATTAGACAATAAAATAATATTCTAGTAAATCTAATCGCTAATAAACTAATGTAAACAAGGTAGGTACGTGTAAGTCTAAAAATATCCATTATCTATTATAGGTTGACAAAGCATCTCGTTTGATTTTGTCTCATAATAAAACGAAGTATATTGGTATACATAATACATAGATATTCATAGTATAAAGTGTATCAATTAGTAAAATATGGGTCACATAAAAAAAAAAAAAAAAATTAAAAACTATTTGAACTATATAGTATAACGGATACATAATATATTATACAAAACAAATATGTTGTTATAAAAAGCGGCATATTGATATTTTGACAAAAACTAAATACGTATATGTATTTATCCTCAGACTATCTATTATTTACGGTTTAGTAATAACAATATAATACATCAAACAGCCGCGTATATACCTACGGTTTATTCCGTTCCTCGTAATAATAATAATTATAATCTGTTGAAAATCCGGTGACAAAAAAAAAAAAAAAAAAAATCTAACGTAAAAAATATTACATATTATTATGAAATATATGCCTATAAACGCACCTACATATACGCGTGTTATTTATGTTCCGGGTGATACATGGGAAAATTATTATTGATGTATATATATATAATAATATATAATGTTGGGTCTCGCGAAGACCCGATGGAAAATGTTACGTAGCGGATGATAACCGTCTTCAATATTGTCCGCGGCTTGTATATATAACGGTGAAAGCATTTCGACTGCAATTTTATACGAAAAATAACACCGTCGATAATTTAAATATGTACGTTTACCTACATATAATAGCGAATACAATACCGAAAAAAGAAGTGCAACCAATTGATATTTGCCAAAGATATCTTTGCGGTTGTTTTATTATTATTATTATTATTATATTTTTATTTACTACATATAATTTTATTATTTTTGCTTATTACGCCTATATTGTAAATACACCCAACATCCCGTTTGTCCGCACGTATAATATGTATATTTATACTTGCGGAAATACTATACCTATACGCAGTACCTATATAAGTATAGCTATACGCCCTGGTTTCGAAATATCTGCCTATAGTAGTCACCATCATTGGCCATAACAAAACAGTTTTGTTTCTGGTCGTAATTGAGTTAAAACGCCTAATGATAGCCCCGCGATTCCCAATTTTTATTTTATTACGATTTAATATTATGTTTCTGTGGAAGGCGCAACAATATATTAGGTATTATAATACATGGTCGGCACCTAGATACCTTTATATTATGCAGCCTGCTGTTACACATATAACATTATAACGTTATTGTGTGATTCGATGTTTGTATAATAGGTGTACAATGATATGGATGATAAATTGATAAATATATATATATATACATAATATATCATATATTACCTATATTATTTACATATAGTGCGTGAGAACCAAATCGATTGTTCTAATTCCATGCTTTTGGGTCACTCATACGCCATTATCATATTATATAACATATGTCTATATAAGTATAGTTTATAATTCATTTATGATAAGTATCCGCAGTTAAAATTGATTTCCATGATAATTAAACCGAATATATTTTATTATTCAAGGATATAGAAAAAAACGAAAACCTAGTATCTACAACTTCCAACCTATACCCAGTTACAATTTATTATAATTCATTTAATAATTGACAATGACATATTATATACAAACGCCGTGCTGTGCCGTGTTGGTAAAAAAAAAAAACGATTTATGTAATCGCGTTGTTATTATTCAATAAATTTTTTTAATAAGCACATTGGGCCATTGGGGTGATGGTTAAGTAGTTTATCGTGAAATCATTTATATAGAAAAATATAGTTTCATTCTATCGTGATGCTTATCTTAAATATTTATAAAGTGTATATAATTAGAATTGTAGGAAGGCGCATTAGTTATTTTCTGGATGTAATATTTTGAAATTTTTGAATTTGTTACCACATGGTTGTTATAGTTAAGTTACCAAGTATTTACACTAAAATTTAAAAAGATAATTTACTACAATTGTAACGTATAATGACTAAACGTTATTTTAAAAATGAAATAATAACGATAATCCATATTGAAAATCACATATGATATTGATTACTCTGGAGGTTAAGATATTTATAAAAGAATTTATAAATAATATATAATTTATAAAAAGATAACTATTTAAATGGACAATAATAAATAAATAAAGAGGTATAACTATGTAAGACAGTTTGAGATAATACGATATAATATTATAGCTCTTTTATTATTATTTATTTATAGGTTTTGAGATAAATTTTGATTACCTTCACGGCAATAGTCGTAATCTGTACGAGGACTAAATGTAATACCAATGAGTAATTTAATGAAATTACAAGACATCACTAAATATAGATAGGTATATAATGTTGTATCTAAAAAATATAAATTAATTTATTTGTCGAAGTAAATTGTTTTGGAAGTTTTATATAGTAAAATAATGTCATAAATCGCATATCATTAGGTAAAGAACATATTATATTATCCAATTATGATAACAGACATATATTATGTATGTAGGCTACGTTAATGTTAGCGGTATGTTATACCCTTAACGTTAATTTAATGTTGTAAACAAAATAAAATTATGATAAATGATAATTATATATTTATATATGTTGAAGGATGATGATTATCACTAATTCGTGTTTTTAAATGAGATGGAGCTAAAATATAGCTCTTATAATATACTTTATACACATTAATAATTTTGATATATTATAGTATTGTACTATTGTACCGTACGTTTTACTCATATAATGCTGTTTACGGTGTTTTAAAATATTATTAACAAATTCACTAAAATGATTAGTGAGTACTGAGTTATGTAGATACCTATACTGTAGTTTTTGTTGGAACAATACGAACAATTTTTATTAGACCGGTTCATTCCTAAAACTATTAAATACAATATTATAAATTATAAATATTAATTTTGATAAAAATTAGTTAAACTATAGATATACATAAATAATACATAATAATATTATACCTACTACGTGTTATACATACACAGGCCAGGACTTGTTTGAACTAAATATCAATAAATTATAATAATACACCCCATTTGAATCAATTTTATGGGAATAATATTACGTGACATGTTTCTCGTTATAATTATTAAAATCGTTAAAATAAAAATTATAATAATTATTATCCTGAATCATAAATTACACTTTTTAATATTATTATAATATCATTACGTATACTTAATTAACTATTAAAATATTTGCACAAATTTGCATCATAATCGTATACCTACTAAAATATATCCTTTATAAAAATACCGACAACGTTCGATCCTATAATAGTTAAAATGGTTAATCAAATATACATGATAGCTTTTTTCTTGACATGATATCATATTCAAAACACTTTATCTTTTTTTAAATTATATATAGAAATTTAAAATTTAAGGTGTTTTAAGTAAGTTTTAGTTCGTTTTTATGATATTTTATTAAAAAAGTTTAAAATTTAATTATAAGGTTTCTCATAAGCTGTTAATATGGAAATAAAAAAAAATATCAAAAATACATATTATAGTCAATTTGTTCTTTTATAAACTTATAGTTAAATTTTTGTACATCTATATTTTGGTGGAATTAAATAATTTAACGAAAAATAATATTCATCCAAAAATTTTATTTATTATGTTACAATTAAAAAATATTAATCGTTGGGACTTGAAACTGCACACCAATTACACCATTATATACAAGTATATTATTATTATTTATATTATATAATTATACAATACAATTTTTAAAATCTTAAAAGTTAATTCTAACCTTTCAAAATTTAAGGCAAACTATCGCGGCCATTTTATGATTTGTAGCTTCATATTAGATATTTAAAATAGACATATTTTATCCATCCCACTGTTACACGCAGCTTTTCTGTTATTGAACGCAACATAACCAGTTGGTAAAATATCAATAATTTTAAGAAAAAATTAAAAACACTAACACTAACTAAACAATCCAAAAAGGCTTTACTATATGCACATATCCCTATGAACGTCATTATGTGTAATAATTAATAACTAACAATACATCTTATTACAAGGATTAATGTAAAAAAAAATAATTAAATATTATTAATTAGGTAACAACTTTATAAAAATGCTAATTTTTCTTGTGAAAAAATTGTAAAAACATGTTAGAATTTTGCAATGTGATTTTTTCTAACTGGTCCAAATGTACTTTTTTCAATCTAACATACATATATAATAACACTTTTTCTAGAGCTAGAGCCTCATAATAATAAATCCACTATGACTACTTAAGTTTATGTTTTAGTTTAGTTTATTTTATCTTTATTCCGAAAAAATATTAGTATAAACTGCATCTATAGTAAAGTATGATATAGAATAAATTATTGCAATGCATTACAAATATATAATATTGGATCTTAAAATATAGTATCAAATATATATATATTTTTAAAGAAACCGTTAGTTATATAATATAGTAACTAATTTTGAATAAATTTTATGCAGATTATATAGTATAGGTAATATAATAATTGTACAGTTATTTTATGAATTATATCATTATATTATAATATTAAGTATTTACTTGTATATTGTACCTATACTAAGTACAGACCATAAACTTGAATACATCCAAAATTAATTCTTTTGGCTTTTATTATATGCATAGGCTAAAAAATAGAAGAAAATATCTGCATTTTATGTTCTTATTAGAACTGTTTAATAATAAAATGTATTTTTCACTTACAATTTGTTGAAAATTTGAAAATTAACATTAATCATATTAGCAATGATGATACATTCTTCTACCTAGAATAAAAAACAATTATTCACTCAAATTTTCATTTCCTGCAATAGTTTCTTATAGTTAAAACGATATAAAACCAATATACAAGATTTGATAATCTGTTATTATTATTATTTCTGTAAGTTTAATTTATTTCTTTATATTATAGGTAAGCTTTAACCTAATAATTATTTTTCCTTGAATACTAAATATATTATCTACATGATAATAAACGTAGATATACTGATACTTATTTGTTTTTTTATCTAAATTATTAAATAGTTTGTTATCTATTGTCCTGAATTATTACCGTCATTCCATATATCCAACTTCCATATTTCTCAATATTGATCACGTTATTATCCCATGTTTGAAATTCTATTTCATAGTACATCCTATGTTTACAATAATTCACTTGACCATTTACTATGTAACCAGAGAATGTAATGTGTTAATAAATTTAGATTTGTAGATTTGTTTAATATGGGAGATTTATACCCATCAGGTTCTTATTTTTCTTTCAATTAATTTATATTTATATATATCATACAATTTGATTGTTAAATATGTATGCTAAGTACAGTAGGTATCTAGGTTATTTTTAAAATCATTAAATATTCATACAATTAATTTATTAGTTACAGAGTGTTAAACTATTATTTGTTTTATTTTAAGAATATCAATAATTTTGTAGTGATGTTAAAATAAAATTGTATTACCGAACTGCAATTGAACCCCGTGGACAACTATTTAAATAAATAAATGGTATAATCAACTATATGTATTTTGTACTCGTAGGTAAGTGCTGAAGTAGGTACTCACATAATATGTACCAAGTATTCATAGAAACCTGACTAGCAATTTAAAAAAAAAATTATAAACACAAAATGTATGTGAGTTTAAATATTTTATAGATACTTAAATGCATGTATACAACAAATACCACACTAGCTTTCATAGAACAAAATGACGCGTGCATTGATTTTTATAATACTAAGAACGAAAGTCACGTATAGATAAGAAAATATGATCTGCAGTAGCTTTCCAGTATCTATATTAGCTTCGATGATTGGTAGTCCCCTCTGAAACCTTTTTATAATTATCACAAGCCAAACCCACTTTCCTTTTAAAAAGCTAGTTAATTGATTACTGATCGGTAATCTACTCTCTTATTTTATACTTATTAATACTTATATAGTTATTATTACTAGATGACGTTCAATTTTTCAAAAATATTACTTAATTATCAATCATAATTGGAAAATATGTTAGTGTATTCTTATGATAAATAGCTAGGTAGCATATAATTTCCAAATTAAAGCGTACTCAGAATACTTTTGAAAAAAATCCATTAAAAATATTTTTACAGTAATTTATAGATAACAGTTAGAATATTTTAAGTGCTTAAAGTATTATTAAAATAAAAATTAATATCACCTTATCGCCATATGATATGCAATATAATATACGTAATATAATTGACGATTAAAGCGTTATATATTATATTATTATAATGGTAGCGAAAAACTAGTTGACCAGTACTTTTTGTTTTATAGTATTGTCAAACCAGTTTTTTAATAAGAAAAACGTAGTGGCGAATCATCTTTATGTCTTTATACATTATTTTATTCAGTATTTTCTAAGTAGCTTAAAAAATTAGTGACTAAATAAGTTATATAGGTAGCTACATCAGGTGAACAGTTAATTTTTACTATCTAGCGGCAAATCATGTATTAAATAAACCAATAAAATATATTACGCATCACACAAAAATACAATTTTGAATTCCATCTTTTAGAGTTAAGCCAAGACCTACTTATATTTATAAATGTTTTTTATGTGTAACCAAAATTAATATTTCTGGGAAATATTGCTTATCTAGTAATCTATAATACTTAAAGATAGACGAATTTTATAATTATTAAAATAATATATAGATACATCCCTGATGTAATGTTACCTCATATCAAGCCCAGATTAAGGGGAGCCAGAGGGGGCCATGGCCCCGGGCCCACAACGGATATTAAACAATAGTAATCCCCTGTCGAATAGTACGTTTTTTTTTTATTAAATCAGAACTATTTGGATACAGTAATAATAGTACCTATATTTTGTAAATCAAAAGAAACATATGTATAGTGGAATGTCAAACACGCGGCCCTTACCTCATCTTTTTGCGGCTCACGGCTACCGATATTAATGGAATAAAAAAATAAAAATTTAATTAACAATAAAAAAATTTCGATGTATAAAATGATTCAAATTTAAAAAATAAATTCAATGAAGTGTACCTGATTTTTACAATTGCCAGTACAATATGTAGAAACTTTTAAATTCGCATGTAAAATTATTTCTATGTTTAGTAGTACTTATCAATATGCGATTGTGAGCAACTATTTCCATTAATGATTAGTAATTATTAGTAATTAATCAATAATCACTCATTAGATCCAGATTTACATACATAATAAATAATGTTGTAATAATATTTCTCTTGAAATTGAAAAGTTGGTGGGAGAAAAGAGATGTTAAATATAGTCAACTAACTCGTAAATAAATAAATTGGTTTGTTTAAATGTTTGTGTAAATTTGTTTGGTGGTAGGTAGTTGTTTTTTTCGTATTTTTTGTTTTCTTTTTGTACCTGCTGTTTTCTTAAACGTAAAGAATAAAATAGAAACATTTTTTATAAAATATTTTTTTTTGTTAAATGTTTATGTGCGGCCCTCATAGTAGACTATCCAATATATATGGTCCACTTGATACTTTGAGTCTGACATGCCTGAATTGTACACTGCTATATAATATACCTGGTTTATATAAGATAAAAAACAAAGATTTGAAATGATATAGACTTATACCATTATTATTATAATACATTAACGTTTCATATAAGCTACACCATACCTATTGCAAATTATTCGGCTGAAAGAGAATTCAACAAATTAGCTCGTATAAAAAACAAGTATAGAACAAATAGTTCTCAAGAAAATTTAAATAGTTTTATGGTTTTATGTACAGAGAGTGATGTTTTGGAGGTAATTAATACCCAGGATATAATAAGAGTTTGTTTTCCAAAAATCAAGAAAAAAATATTTATAAAAATAACAATTTTATTTCTGTATTAAAAAAAAGTAAGAAATAAATTTATAAATATAATTTTTTTTTGTCTGAAATATTTTTATTTTTGAGTCACCAAAATTTTGATTATGGTTATAGGCCCCTAAAATTGTTTTGCCCCGGGCCCAAAATTATCTTAATCTGAGCTTGCCTCATATATATATATTAAAAGATAACTTGAATGAAAGCTTAAAAAACTACTAAATTTGTTCTAAATTACTAAATATAAAATATATCGACACAAAATAAATTTAATTGGAATAAAAGTTCACTAAGAATATTGTTTAAGAACGTCAATCAATATGTACAATACGGGTTTGTAGCAAGAAGGTTATTTTTATTCTTAAAAATTAGACTATATAATATTTATAAATAATTGAAATTGATTGAAATATCGAATCAACAAAATAAACTCGACTTATTTTTTCAAAAACATCACATTTCTTAGATTCAGAATGGAATTGTATGTAGTTTGTAACTATATGTTTTACAATTAAGTGTGTTTATTTTTATTTTTTTTTTAATATGACTAGCTTTAATGGTAGAAAAAATGCTGTGATATTCAACAAGGAGGGTGATGCTTTGGATCGATTCTTTGTAAAGGGTTTAAAGAATAACATTTCCTATACTTTTCTTAAATTAATTGGAAAAAAACTAGAAACATGTAAGGGATTATTTTTTACGGTTATATTTAACGCCAATTTTTGATAAAATCGATTTTGTTATTTTTTTTTTAAATACCCAAGTGTTATATTATTATAATAGTTGTTAATAAAATGGCTTCTATTATTACTTCAGAAAACTAAAAAAGTTTGCTGATGTTAATAAAAAAATATTAATTTCTAATTAAATTCAACTTTTGTGTCTATCTAATACAGCTAAACTTTAAAAACTTTATTGTTGTATAGTTTGGTTGAATTCCAAACAAAAAACTAATTAGTAATAAATAATTAAATGAATATTAAATTCTGCAATATTGTATCAATTTATTTATCAACAAAAAACTTTATAGTGACTTATTCAATATGGTCTAAGAAATTATAATTATAGCTTTAATAGTCTACTAATCTCCAAGTACAATATATTTACAAATTCCGAGAACTAAGTGAAAAAAGTCTTATCTAATGTAGTATATAAAATTATAATTATAATTAAAATTAAAAATATAATAATAAATAATAATGTACTTACTACTTGCCTATCTTATTTCAGGTACCTATAAATAAAAAATTTAACATTATTTTACAAAATAAAATGTCTATATATGCGTGTATAATCTATTCATAGTATATTAATAATACATAATAATTTAAGCAGACATTCCAATATTCTATGTTGGTTTTTGGATTTTATGTCTTGTTATATCTAAATATTGACAAACAAGATAATAGTTCTGAGTTCCCATATTTTTTTGTATTTTTTAAATAGAGTAAATTTTGATTTGTGCCGACTGACAAGCAGAAAAATAAATTAATAGCCACCCAATAAAATCCATATAATACACGATTAGTGCTTATTTTATTTTGGCCAAAGTAACATACACAGACACACAGGCATATATATGTATATATTTTTTTTATGACATAGATATTTAGGTATGTATATTTGTTTTCAACAACTTTTAACATACGCTGCATATTATAAATGATAAAAAATAATTGATTCGTGTGGAATCTGCAGGACCTCAGGCCGAGACTAGCGTACTGAGTACCGCTCGTCGGACGTTTAAATAATAAACATATATAATGTTATAATACCTATTGGTAGATTAAATCTGTTATTTCCCGTCTTTGTAAATTAAGCCCGGTATTTAAGAGTATGTTTAATAATGATCTAGAATATTTCGCTTTCTGGAGGTCTCGTGTTTAGAACAAATTATTCTGAATTTCAGGTATTTTGTAATGTTATTTTTTTTTTTTTTAGGACGCTTGAAAAAATTAATTTCATCGTCAAGACACCAATATGGTGAAGAGCGATATAATATAGATTACATAATATGCTTGATATTAACATAATTATTAAATTGTATCATCGAAAACGTTTATAATATATTTAAATATTTTTACCGAAAATGCATCGATTGTTCCATATAATATGCTAATCATAGCTAAAATAAATACAAAAAAAAGAATAAAAAGTATTGACAAGTCACGTACACCTATCGAGTGAAGAGTTTACCCCATAAATGGTAAGTGGTGTTTGAGAGGAATAGAAAAGAACTTCGTTCTTTATAAATGGGTAAGTAGTGTTGTTGAGTCAACTACATCGGATAAAAGTTAATATCATAAAGAACTTTAATTGCGTTTAGAAAAAACTTGATTACAAATTATAGTGGATAGGAATTTATACATTAATAATATGCAATATAGGTATCCATAATCCATAGTTTAAGCAATATTGTAGAATATTCTTTTATTTATAAATATGTCATAAGATTTAATTTAAATATTAAAGATTAAATGTGTATAAAAATAATCTATATTGTCAAATAAATGGAAAGGCAATACAAAAGTTAGTGCGATAAGTTTTCTTAAAAACTTCGATATATACTTATATAAAAAATAATTTATGTAGAATTTAGAAGTAATAATATAACATGCATACATTTTATTTTATTATGTACACAGAATGGAATTAGACAAAACATGTTGATGAGATTCAATCATTTTTAGAGATTTATAATATACGTACAGGTACAATACTTATGCAAATTTAAAATATTTAATGATTGTACTAATGCTTATAATATAACGTAGTTGTTTTTGAACGAAAGCGGTGTAGTATAAACTTTAAGTATTCGAAAATACAATATTTAATTGTATTTACTGTAATTCTACACGTAACAACATAACTGCACAGTTTACATTACAGCTATTGATAAATTTACGTTTAATTCAACACAAAGATTGAATAGTAAATCCGTACTCATAATAATTTGTACCAACGTCTAACGTCTTTATTGGACGTTTTTAAATTTTAATAACGATTTGGCTTAAAATTGTCATAATATTTCATTAAACTACTTCAATGGTTGTTCATAATAATATTAATATAAATAATAAAAAAATGAAAATGCCCAATGCCCGATGCAATAAACAATTTTATTTTAATGTTTGTACAATAAATATAGGTCTCGATAGTCGACAATTAATAATTATAGTAGTGACTAATAACTATTTACCTACAGTAGATAATAGTACTACCATGAACACGTGCGGTAAATTATAATTATTATTTGTAGGTATGTTTTGTACATTTTTCCGAATTATCTTACACGTCATACAATAGCTAGGTACACATATTTATTTAGTGCTACAGCCGCACATACATATAATATTATATTATGACGTAGGTACGTATAACTGTATGATAATTTTCTTTGATTTCGTCTTTGCTTTATTCTGATAGTGATGAGTGATGACTGATGAGTAATACATCATTACATTTATACATCAGTATCCCTCAAATATCTAAGCACATTCTGACAATCGATGCAAGACGGCACAATACCGAAATTGGCGAAAATGTCCTAGCGACGATGAAAAAGTGGACTTTTCGCCAAATATGACATGATTTTAAATTATTATAATAATCTCTGTTTCTCCGATGCCAAAACATAACTATTACTGCTAGTATACGACAGACGTGACTTAAGTAGTCAAGTTAAAAGTTATAAGGCAATTTTAATAAGAATTATTTTGTTTGTTATAGAAATCCAATGTACTTGAAGTGAAATTATTGTTAAAAAATATTAGAAACATTTTACTCTATTATTGTATTCGTCAATAGCTGAAGTGAACAAGTGCGAGACGAAATCATTTATTACTAGTTTAGTGATAGTAATAGGCATAAAATAATATAATTGATGTAATTGAGTGCCCAGCTGCAAACTAGCAACGGTACGGTAAAGTTTCAATTACAATAATTATAATATAATATATTATATTATAATATTATAATTACATTATGGTATGACTTTGTTAAATCTATACATCAAATTATTTAGAAAAATGTTGTGAAATTCGATATATAAATACATTATGGAAATTAAAAATTAGAACTAACAGCTTCATCTATTGTTGCTCTCACTTTCGTCTATATGGCATTTGTATCACCGATATATTAAATTATTATGAAGACACAATAAGGTGGATGTTTTAATAAAACATTAATATCACTGTTGTCTGTTGATGTGCCATTTGTTTGTTTGAGTAAAAGTTTACTATAAATTATTTCATTTGATTTCTAATATATTAGAAATTATAGTATACTCTATACTCAACGAATAGACTACATTAAATAATTAAATAATAGTAACTATCCTTGTTAATATTAAAATAAAATATTCAATGAAAATTACTGAATCAGATTACAATAAATGTATGCGTACCTTAAAAATCAATCGATTCCATATTTTTTCACCGTAAATATACCATCTTATTTTCATAATTTTTTGAAACCCGATTGAAAACTAAACCATGATCCATTTCACTTTATAAAAATCGTAATCATGTTTTCATCGGATAATGAAGACATTTCATCAAAGAGCAAATTTAACATAAGTCACTATAAGTGATAAGTAATAACCTATATAAGCATATTCTAAATTCTAATATCAGGTCATTCTCTTTTTCTCTATCGATTTCTATTTTACAATTATTTTGTATTTACTAACTATTAATTTATGATATTTTTACAAATTATGTATTAGCTAGCGGTATTTACTTATATATATATATATATATATATGTATATACATGTTCGGTGGAAAATAATTTCTAACCCATAATCACGTATGTTTGAAAAAAATCGTCTTTAATTTGTTCATCATCTGAAAAATTAATGTACCTACGCAAAATTAATTTTATGTGAAATTAAAGCCACAAAATTATAATTATCTAGTTGTCTTAGTTACTACTATAATATTAATACTACGTATTACAGTTACATGTTGACCTATAAATTGTTGAGTTTAACCTTAACATTATCAACTACCTACACATTATTTTATGATAATAATAATAAAACGTATATATATATATAATATTTATAATACACTTTATTTCAAAATGCACTTACTATAATACGGTTAAATTATAATGTCTTCTTTTTTTTGTTATTTTGTTTATTACTTCCTCAGAAGTTATATTAATGTTTCTATGTGCTGCACTGCTGCTATAAAAACAATACCATTGTTCATTACGATTAAAAAGGAAAAATTATAAATACTTATATTTGAATTTTGAATTGTTCGTGATAAAAATTTATCGGACAATGTTTACGTACAAGCGTGCTTGATAGACTAGTGCACACAGTGTAGCTATTATTATTTTCACAGAGTGAAAAGGTGTACATCTAGACGTATATACTAGGCACTAGGGCCATAGATATATAGGTAGTATTATGGCCTACACAGAGTTATTCTCATATATATATTATTATTATGTTATTCTGTAGTACCTATGGTGGAGAGATAGTTGTAGTTACCATCACGCAGTGTCATTAGTCATAAAATCCATTATTTACTTAACAACCCGATTAAAGATATAATAAACTATCTATTGAAGATATCATGGCGGGTTGCATGAACAATTACTAATGAATCAATAATGAGCTAATTTTCCCTTAGATGTCATGATTTAGTGACCCGTGATTGGCCAATTATATTTTATTGAGCTATTAAATTAATCATTTTTTTCATGCAATTCCGAACCCGGCTTCATTAAGATAGCTAACAAGTAACAAACACGTTTGCTTAATCATATATATACGTATAGGATCGTATATAACATTTGATAATATTATAAAAGAAAGGGCCATGCGGATGCGGTAAGATTAGACCCCCCACACGTCACTTATATTTACACCCCATTTTTAGATCTTTGGTAAAATTATTTACTAACCACAATGACGATTTTAAAATCATTTTTAAGAGGAAATAATTTTATATTATCATTGTTTTTAGTAAAATATCTCCCTCGTAGGTATAACGCGTACGAGAATCGAGTCTTTGTTCTGTGAAATTTCATTGAAAAATGTTTTTACTGTTTTTATTATAATATACTATATAGGTATAGCCATATCACCGTGCATACACATCAACAAATATATAATATATATTAAATCGATATAGTAGGTAGCGGTTTTCCGGCCTACACACAACAACATATTACAATATATACCCTTTACTCATTCAGACGTTTGTGGTATATATTATATATATATATATATATATATATATATATATATATATATATNATATTAGAACCTATAGTGGATGTATAGGTATTAAAGGTACCTATATATAACACATATCGTTTTGATTTGATTTTTTTCATTCGACGCTTGACGATGCGACGTGCCGCATAAATGTAAATGTAAATAAATAAAAAAGACATGACGTACTACACTTGTTGCAGTCTTCGGCGGCGTACTATAGCTATGGCAGTGTCGGCGGCACTCTGACACGCGATGAATTAATAAAAAACGATTATTATTGTTTATAATATCTTCATGTCGCGCGCGACCAAGGAACCGGTTAAAACCAGTAGTGTTTGCGTATATTATATACATTCGCGCGCGCGTAGTCGTACCCGTTTCCTGACTATACAAGAAGACGAGTAATGGTATAATATAATAAGCATATATAATATTATTATATCTATACCATCATCGCTGCCGTCGAACTCCGCGACTCGATCATATCAATCGCTAATTATGGATTGATTTATTGCCGACGCAAGCTCACCGGAACATAAGGCACATCTCCGCCGCTACCAGTATTCGCAGCGTATAATATAATAATATATAAACGTGCAATAAAATTTCATTAACGGTCAATATCTTACAAAAGCATACAGTGCAGCACATCTCCGGTATCGTCTTGAGATGAGCGTGTACCTATATGTACAGTACAAAGTTTGCCGGAAAAGGATTCGAATAACGAGCGATGTTTTTCGTTAGTAAAATTCTTCTTTCCATATATAACGACAACTAGCTGTGTATATTATAGGTATTACAGTCGAGGCGCACCGGTTACACAAGCCATGAAATGGAAGAATACACGATTACACGCAATTACGCGAATACGGGATAAACGATTGGATATATAAAAAAAAAAAAAATAATAATAAACGCAAAAAGTGAAGTCTATATACCAATCTATACCAATCGGATTTTCAACAGAAAACCGAGTGCAATGAACTAGATACTCAGATACATAATTAATCATGGTGCATATTTCCGCTAGTTATCTTTAAGATATCAATATACGTGGAGAATATCTGTATACGAGTTGATTTTTTAACGTAGGTTTATTAGCTACTTAAGAGTTATTCTTAGTCAATATTTTTGTGTTTTAAATTTTTTTTTTACTATTTAAAGTACCTCACAAGTTATAACAATACGTGTAAAAATAAAAAATAATAATGTCACATCTTAAATACCTACGCTGACAATAATAATTGATTCATCGTCGATACTCGATTCCATACACATTCTGAGGTGGGTTATGTGGGCGATTACTTAGCTATAAGTACGCTTTAAACAATTATTTTAATATATTATAATATATAATACATAAACGCAGCGCCGGATTGAGACTTTTCGGAAATTAAATCATGTAAAGAAAACGCCAATCTATAAATAACTGGTAAAAATTTCAAGTATCTATGACTTATAACAAATATTTAAAATCGTTTAAGAATAAATCGTTATCGTTACGCTATTTACTACAAATTTAAAATTCAAACGCACTTAAAATTTTTCCTATAATAATGCTTCGAGTTTTCTCTATAGCTACTTAAAGGAAAACTTAGAGTTGTATTTTTAATTCTTAATTATAAACATCAACAATTTTATGATTTTTCAACTTCAAAATTACTTGCAAATTTTTGCTTTTTCGACAGATTTCGTAAAAATTTGAACTATAAACGCTTATAAAAAAAAATTGTGACTAACGATTTTTAATTTTTTTTAGTTACAATAAGAACAACTCATAAGGAACCTTGTATTAAATTTTCAAAATTTTTTTGGTCATCCAAAATTTTTTTATCGACACTTCAAAAAAAACGTTTTAAAAAAATCGAAAATTTCAGTTGTCTGCTATAAATAACTCAAAAAAAGTGAAAATTTAACTGTATATAGATAACACAAACTTAAACATTTGGTGAAAATTTTAAGTATTTACAGTGATTAGTTTTTGAATTACAACCATATAAAAAAATCGATTCGAAAACTGGTTTTGTGTAAAAATTTCTGTTTTCCCTTAATTTTTTTTTTGGTTTTTCCCGGTACTTTTGAAAACTATTGAGAATTTCAAAAAATGACCTCCCGACCTCCCCAATGCACCAACTAGATTCATTTTGCCATCGGAAACCACCCTCATAGTTTGAAATTGAAGCATTATTTCGATACGTTCTCGTGTACACAGACACAAAAAAAAAAAATAAATAAATAAATAAATAAAAAAAAAACACACAACATTATAAAATCAATACATTCATCGCTCCGGTCAGAATCTTAAATTAAAAACGTACTGAATAAGTGATTTAAAAATATCTCATCGCATTATAATATTATAATATATTTGTTTATTTATATTAATTCTCGTAGATATTACCAATAAAATGTATATAGTCTATTTACATATTATGTAGTTAGATATCTATATTATAGACGTATAAGGACTGTTCGATTTAGTAAATAATAATTAATAATGATGTATATATATTATATAATAAGACTCGGCCGTTTGCCAGTGAACAAAATACATTTTTCTGACAAAAAAAAA